>DWLS01007326.1:0-10829 GCA_018246255.1 Pachliopta kotzebuea | reverse complement strand
TTCTCACAATCACTAGACATTGGCGAAATTATTGCGCAGAGCAGTAGAAGCCATGAACCGAAAAATAATAATAATAATACATTGAAAGGTAAAATAAAATAATTATGATCTGTGTTCTTTAAATAATAATAATAAAATTAATCGACTAAGTTTTACGGCTCGGCTCGCGCTGCCCCCTGCCTCGTCCCCCCTCTCCCGTCGCGAAGGATCCCCTCCCCCCCGCCCGCGGCGCACGGCCACAGATTCCCGCGCAAGTTTGACATTTCACTGTGTTTTGGCGCGAAAGCCGCCCGTCAAGTGCGAATCTAAGTGTTGCATTTATTGTGATATTTTAATACCATATTTACACAAAGCAATATATTTAATATTAAATAATAAATAAATAAATATAAAATATCAGTGCACTGTGTTTGTGTGAACTTTATTAGTTTTTTTTACCAGTGTTCAAATTTTACAGGTTTGTTGTCTGATGTTTTAATTTATTTTAAATAACTGTCTCTATGTCGAGATGAAATATATTTTATGCATTAATTTATTGGTCAAGGACATATTTTTTATCAATGAATAAATTAATTTTATTATCTATAACGGTGAAAAATTGGTTTACATTTGTACTTGAAACTTCGTCGATAGGTTTGTAGAAGTTACTTAGATACATTAATCGTATTATCAAAATGTGGACATAATAATATTTCTTTTTGAATCTGAAGGTTTTTGTATAGACAAAAACGTAATGCTTTTGTTATTCAAGCCGGATAAAATCAATTTACTAAATTATGTTAACCTTTGTGTGGTTATAAATTAGATTTTTTTTTTAATTCCTTTTAAGCAAAAGAAGGTTGAGGTTTTTATACATCGAGCTAATGTTTAGTTACATTGTTATAAAATTATTTGGAATAATAATTAGTAATCGAATTTATTATTTGTTTTCAAAGGCAGTTTTCGATCCTTAGTAAACTTACGGTAGTTTGATCATTACCTAAAAATTATAGTGTTTATATATATTTTATAATGTTAAAATGGGAAAAAATTACAATATAACAGGTACAACAAATAATTTCTCTCCACTGTTACAATTTTTGGTAACGTCTATCTTTATTTATATAATAGGAGTAGATATCAGTAGCGGTGGATTAAGGATGAAATGATGATTGTTAATTTTTACTCACTTTTTCCGATAATGATAATATTACTTTAACACAAATTTACAATATGAGCAAGTAAAGCAGATCAATATTTTTTTTAAATTAAAATGTTCATAGTAAATATTGAAAAGTTTCTATTGAAATTAAACAAGGGAAAAAGTAATGAAACATTTGCTATTTTCGCATTTTTTTTTTATCTTATGTCACATTGTCGCACTTGAAGCTGTGTTCAGCTACAACTTGACGATCACGATACATGATGTCACAAGGTGTAACCCGCGGTGGCTGTGGGTGAGGTTTCGTCACCAGAGCGACACTGGAACAGAACCTCGCCGGCAGCTGTTTATCTAACTGACCCTGAAATTCTATTCATCCGGCTATGATCTATAAGTAAGATTGCGGCTCCGTCGGCTGTTGAATGAAGTAGGCGTTTCTTTATTAGTATATAAGAAGAATGTTTAGCTGGTAGAGACTGCGCTGCAGCACTATATCTTGGCACTCAGAAGAATCCAAGATGTAGTAAGACCTGGTAGGAAGTGCGATGCAGCCAATAAAGCTACAGTGGTATCTATTTTTATGATATGATAATATGACGAGTGTGATGTGATACTGTTGATCACCATCAATTCAATGTCCTCCCCCAATAAAGGAAGGATTTGCGCCACTTCCCACTACTCTAGTCCAACGCGAGTTGATGGAGAGCCAGAGCCTCTTTTGTTGGTCACTAGAGTGCACCGCGAGCAGGTGCGGTTGGTTTGAGTACCGTGAGTTGTTGTGTAGAACCCTTTACATCCCTCGATACTGTTGTTTATTTAGTAATAAAGATTCTTCTAATATAGTTCCACTGTTGGAGCTGATGGTGGAGATAAAGGTGCGCGACGGTGAGGGACGGTCGCCGCTCGCCGCCGGTTCGTGTCCAAACAATCGGCAAAAGTAAAAGTGAACCGATCAAAAGGTTGATCTTGCGTTACAGTTAGAGCACACGGCCGCCTTTACTGCTCTAAACCGAGCGTTTGATAATAACTTCTGTTGAAACGAACAGACGGACTGCCTGTAAGTTATATTTATATATAGCTTTATTTTAGTTTGTCATAAATTCAAACAAGTTCTAGTTAAATTGATCAAACTCAATCGACATAAAGGACCTGAAAAACACTTCACGGGACTCAAGCCAACCTCATCAGTTTGTGCATCCTGTTGATCAACAAACGAGCCTCTAACTCCCAACCAGCTTTGGGCCAGCCCGGTGGGAAACCTCCCGCTATTGAGGGAGGCCTATGTCCAATAGTGGACGTCTATAGGCCGTTGATGAGGATAAATTGGAACATGGTTTACTGGTGATATGTCTCCGTTACAAGTAACCGCAGCTCCTATTCCTACCGCAGTTTATACCATATTAACCAGCGCCATGCTATGGTCAAGCGTATCACTTACCATCAGGTGAACGACGTGCTCGAATAAAAAAAAAGTATATTATAGGAATATAATATAAATTCTTCTTCACGCAAAATTTAAAAAAAAAATCTCATTAACATTGTTTATTTTTATGTAAGTGCGGAAAAGTAACTTAATGCGTTACTTAATATAATTAAGCGGTAATTAACAATGCGATTACGTTATTTCAAATGGATGCTATTTAAATTTTGAAACATCAGAAATAAGTGGATTGCTTCCAAATGAAAAAATAGAATTGTCTGTGTGTTCATTCTGGATACGGAATAAGGAGCCGTATGTTCTGCTGAGAACCGATCGGACGGAACGAATGGTAGTGTTTCGCAACCACCTGCTGCTGCACCAGCCTGAGGCGGAGCTGCCTCTCTGATCAGCATATTTCTATTGCAACTGTTTATATTAAACCAATTAATTACTTTAATGTTTATGGAATATCAAAAACCACGTTTCTTTTCTAGTATTTGCCTGAGAGCTTCATGATCCAATTTTCCAACATCAGATCAGTTGTATACTTCGCAAATGACGGGTCAGAGTTATCATCATTACAGAATATAAGTTCTAGTAGCAATACCGTGGGTTAGTGATGGGACTCGAATGATTTTTATTGACTCAAGTCACTCGGAATGAAAAACTAGAATGACCAAAATTTTAAAACAAATAAAACCATGTTAATTTTACATAGAAAATGTATATTCATTTTCGTATTAAGGTAATTTAGGTAACAATAAACATACCTTAAATTTTAAAGTATGTTTATTGTTACCTAAATTATGTAAGAACATAATAAAAGTGTTCATATTTGGATCTCATGAAAGTTCCTTGTTAATATAAATTAAATTAGATTAGAACTTATTAGTAGTGAATTATAATATTTTAATTCGACTGATAGTTGATAGAAGAAATTTCTTGATTATGTATGACAGGTTCTGTATTTTACATTCTGTTTAGATTTTTTTGAGTAGCTTTTATTTTAATGCGAAAATGAATACACATTTTCTATGTAAAATTAACATGGTTTTATTTGTTTTAAAATTTTAGTCATTCAAGTTTTATATTCCGAGTGACTTGAGTCAATAAAAATCATTCGAGTGAGAAAGTTACTAATACCGAGTGATTCGAGTGAAAAAAAATCACTCGAGTCCTATTACTACCGTGGGCATATAAACATAAACATTCGCAAGGAAAGAACAGAAGCTCTTTCTATATCTTTAACATATATCTTAACGGGGAGACATCTCCAGTAGTGGTTTACTTTTACTAGTGGTAGGTCTGATGTTGGAGACTGTCTAGATAGGTACTGCAGTTCCTATTGCAGCCGACAAACAATACTGAGCAAACATTACGGTGACTGTGAAGTTACTGGGATAATGGACTTTACAACTTACATATCAAGGCGATCGCAATATGGTACAGTATATACCATCTTAACATTATCAAGTTATGGACAAGCGTATCACTTACAATCAGGTGAAAGCTTTACTAATCTTGTCTAATTACGTCCAAATTATATGATGATGTATACGTTGTATATATAGAACAACTACAAGCCTAGTTCGGTTCCTTTAGGTACTCGGCCGGGCCGCTGCTCGGAATGTGCCCTTCACTTATTCACTATCACTTGATTGTGTGTGATATGTATATGTACTTAATTTATGGTGTGACTTGTAAATTATGTTTGCTTTCGTAAATCGGAAAATGTTAAATCGTTATTTATTATTCGTTATACAATTAGGGTTTTTGTCCCATCGTCTTTCACATCACTATTCAAATTGGTGGTTGAATTGTTTATAATCTTCTTTATGTTTTTATTTGTATTTGACCAAAAATGTATTAGGTTTCTACGAACAGTTATAACGGGTATACGATATACATAGGTAGGTATCACCGCAGCTCCTATTGCAGCAGACAAACAGTACATTACTGTGTTCCGATTTGTAGGATGTTATATGCTAGTGGAATTACTGCGGTCACGAGACTTAACACCTTACGTCTCAGAACCATGAGCGCAATATGGTGCTGTATATATTATCTTAACCAGGCAGGTGTATGACTTACCATCAGGTGAACGCTTTGCTTGTCTTGTCGCCTCGAGGAATAAAAAAACACATTGCTATATTCCGGTTAAAGTATGCTGTATTATATTGAAATTACAGCGGTAACGAGACTTAACATCTTATTTCTTAAAGCGCCAAGCTCTATGTAGTGTATGTCATCCTCACTAGGATTTACATTAGACATGTTCAGCATTTTGTTAGCATTTACAGTAAAGTAGAAGGAAATTAGATTTGAAGGTTTACTTGAAGTGATTGTTGATGAATATACACAACTTATGTGCATTAGAACTAACTCAATAACATTACTAGAGCGTGAGAAGTTGCTGCACAGCACAATGTAACGGTGGTGGAGGCGGAGTAGGGAGCGCTTACAGACCAAGCTCCCACATAGATTCAGACAATACCAATCGTTGAACTAATTGACTTTAGTATTGTTCTCATTCAAGTTAAATGATAATTAATTAAGACACAGCGGCTAACAAGTTGCTTTGTGATGTGTATGTCATATTTGGAGTTAATTGGCAGGGTTCTTTAATTACCACTCTCTTACTGTCCACCACTTTTTTAACTTTGCTATATCTTGACATATAGGTACCTTAGTGTCACTTCTTGTCTATGTAAATTTGTTTTTATTTATTTAAGAACTTTATTTGCACACACAGAGGTACAAAAAGGCGTACTTAATGCCAAAAGTCATTCTCTCCCAGTCTACCTCAGGATTGAGCAGAGAACTTAAGTAGGAGTGCAGTAGCGAGTTAAAACTAACATAATAGTTATTAAATTTTGTTATACTTAATAAATATACTACTATTATTATAAAAGTAATGAATTGGTGCATACAAACATAAAAGGACATTTACTGTGAGAAAAGTCAATAAATAAATAAAATATACATACATTGTAAATAAATACATACATTCATAATAATGATAGCTGACATGAAATAAATACATTTATCTATATATTTTTTTGTACAATTTAGATAATGTGATAGTGTGTGATTGGTAGACTTAATAAGCAAATATCATGAGAAACTGGAACAGTTAAGTATTAACGCTAATAACGGTGTTTTTTTTCATCGTTCCCCTTGGTTAGGATGGGCCAAGATTCATCTATCACATTTCCGTTTGAACAATTTTAGTTTATTTCCTTTCTTCCCATTTCCTTCCTAAAAACCAACCTTCCCTTTCTTATTTTCATCTCCTATTTTTATTGAAATGTTACATTTATTTTGTATTGTTAGCGCTTTTTGTTATCGCGATGATCTCTTTAAAAAAAATTAAGAATATTTCACGGCTTTGGTCTACACTCATCAATTAATAATGGTGTTTGTTCATGATTATATATTTTAATTGGAAACTGTGTAACTGGTTGGTATAAAAAAAATCTAATTATTAAAATTGCGATGAAAACGATCAGGACATTTACCTGAAATTGGTATACAGCATTGTGCTATTCGCTTTGATAAACGTTAACTATCGTTAACCCTGTAATTTCACTAGTTTTTGAATGACTGATTTCACCAGTGACTACACTAACAACTGTTCGTGTTTAATCTTTAATGTTCACGCCGGCACAGAGCGTGGGTAATTGCTCTGTAATTGTATCGCTGTATCGTTACATCCACCTCCGGAGGCTCCGGCGGCTCCGTCAGCCTCAGTATTGATCTTTGCGCCGCACACCAACGACCAAATCGATAAATTCAACTGGACTGTAATTTATTTTGCTTGTACTCAATATTATGTATAAAACTATTATTATCGTTACCAATATCATTGATACAACAAGTTATTACAGCAAACGGTTAAGCATTGCATTCTAACTTAAGTATGTAATTACCATTACATATAGATAGATAAATGTGGTATATTTTGTCAAAACCTATAACATGTATTCATCATACTTCATTTTTAGATACACGCTTCCGCTAGAAACCTCAAATTTTCCGAAGTCTGTAGATTCGGGTATGGAAGACCTTTCGATGTTTACTGATAGGCGGCATTACGATGACCTTCAGTCTTCACAACGGTTAACAGCCTTCAACTATATTATCAGCAATTAAAAACCTTTAAAGTCGCCGACGTGATGTACACTGTTATATCTAAACGGTGCAAATCTAAACGTGTATGGACTTGTTCAGTCCATATACAGCAAAGCGAGTTCCAGTAGGATACCAGGTCAAAGGAATCCAGTACACATATGGTCATAGTAAATTTTAAAGTCTTTGATGCAACTCCCAAGATTACTAGAAATTTTATTCGTACATGGTGATAAAAGAACATTGCAAAAGTTATTACATGCGAACCAAATTATGGAGAATAGTTATGAATTTTAAAGCTGATTTGATTTCGCAGATCAAGTGGTAGTGGTAACCGTCTTTGTTGTCTTGTAACTTAAAATTATCATATATTTCTTACAATTCAAATTAGTGCAAGATTTAGGTATTGATGAATTCCTCGTCATAATTTGAAAAGAGTTTTGTTTAAAGATACATTTTTTTTGGAAAACATTGCCTCAAAGTTTCATTTTTAATAAAATAAAAAGAGTACATGAGAAGGTTTATCAATTTTTATAAAGTATAATAGTATTGATGTGTTACGTATTTATTTAGATAGGAAAGTTCTCTTCAGTTAACCCGAATAGTTTTGGTGTGATATCATTTAAATTCTTACTCAGCGGCTCGAATATGATGATTTGAACGAACTTAATTCGGATAAAATTTAATAGCAAAATATGTAAATGGCTGAATTTGTTAAATTTATTTTCTTTTCTTTGGAATTGGAAGAATATATTTAATACACTGAAGCGTATAAGTTAGAATCATGTGAACAGGGAATCGTACAGTTTGCCGACACCACAGAGGTCTCTAGGTGCCGCAATGTTTGTCTCTTTACTTACAATCGTGTTTGTTTGCACAACTATTGCGAGACTTATAGATATGTGCACGCACCGAACTATGTAACGAAAATATCTTGAATTGACGTTAACCATTCAAATGTATTAGAATATCTACGATTACAAAACATAATTATGTATTGAGTAAGATTTAATTACATGCAGACGTGATAAGCAATGAAGAATATTATAGTAAAGCTTGAGGCGTGTCCATTTCTGTCCTTCAAACGGAATTGGTAACCTTTTATAGATTCAGCTATTAATCATATATATGTTTAAGAATTTACCTATCCGGTGAAATATCCCGAACAGGAATAATAATCTAATATACTTATTACTTTTTGGTCGTTCCTGAAATACTTTTCTTTTAGGAAACTTATGTATATGAAAATTAATCACATCATGTTGTTGAATAGATTAATTAATTTCGTTACGTTTATTGAATTTTTAAAAACTCTAAAATTTCAAATAATCCTAGATATTATAACATTGATATTAATAACATATTATACGAATAATAAATATTAGTTTTACTTTGTTCCAGATGAATGTTGAACGATGCACCACCCGGTGAGGAGAAAAATGAAGGACGTCTTATTAGGTGCCATATTATTAATTAGTATATCTGTACCAACGTCTGCTCATCCGAGAGCATTCGAGGTACCTCTTAAAAAGAGTCACAACAGCCTTGATGATAATTTTGATAACAACATAATAGACTTCGACGACGAATACACACTTAAGTATAATAAGAAATTTGACGTGGTCCCGAGGCGTGGCAATGATAATTTAAACAAAGATTCTTATAGGTATACAATAGTTACAGACGAAGTCGTTAATAAGACAAGTGACTCGGATGAAGACAAAATTGATAAACTTAAAATCACTCCGACCAATAATTCTGTAGATGAATCAACAGAATTTTCAGAATTCGGTGTTATACCTTTAGAATTAGTCAGTACCACTGAAAACTTGCTAGTGAGCATTGTGGAAAGCACCACTGAGCCAGATTTGACCGTGATACCGCTATCAACCACCAAAAGAACTTTCCCTGAATTTGAAATAAATCAAACAGTTACCCTGCCCGGTTCTACACAATCGTCTGAGGACTACACTTCTACTACAGAAAATATAGATGTATCTACCAAAAATGTCCTTGGTGTAGATGATTTAACAACTAAATCTAGCGTTGATTTAACCTCTCCAAAAAATTATTTAACCGTAACAGATGTGATAGCAGCGGAAACTGTTCGAGGTAATAACACGAAACTTGTGTCAGATTATAAAACTACTAAAGAGACGGATGAAACCACCTCAATAGCCACGACTGAGGTTTTGGACGTAAATTTACCTCCTGAAGTCCAATCTATTAATCGATCAATTAACAGCACTGAATCATCTGAAGAAGAGATACCAATTTTTACCGAAATCGATACCGACGAGGCTGCGGAAAGTGAAGTACCTGAGGACTATTACGATACTAAAGACATTATACCAACGTCCGCACCAAAAACGGATGCTCTGTCTGTAATATTTGGGTTCGCTGGTAGTGTTGTTGAAAGCGTGGTAGAAACGGTAGCAGAAAGAGTTGTTCCTAACTGGATCTATGATATTTATAAACGTATGCAGAGACAAAGCGAAGCGCTGGAAGCTGAAAAGTTAAGAAGCCGAGAAGAGAATGGTGGACTAGGTACAAAATTTTGCTCTTCATCTTTCCATATTTTCATTATCTTTTGTAAGTCGCACCACGCGCTTGCGCTCGTCATAATCTGATTTACAAAGTTTATTATTACCTTGTTAATTTCAACAGCTACAGGAAGTCAGAATTTTGTCCAGTATTTTACTAAGAAGTTGGTGACAGCATTGTTAGGTTTAGTTTTTTTTATACCATACTTTGGAGATCTCAGGAAGAATTCAAAAAACTAGAAGTTTGTTGTCTGTTCCAGGTCAATTCGGCCGCGGAATTTTAAAGACCATTTCATCGGGCATTAGTAAACCGTTCAATCAGCTGATGGCAGGTGTACGGGATATTGGCTCATTGGACAGCGACCGCGGGTTCGTCAACAGCCTCGCGTCGGGTGTCACCAGCGTTGCGAACGTTGCCAACTCCGTCGTCGACGCATTTAAAGACAGGGTTCAAGCTATTTACCCAGGTAAAATTGTCATATAATGCATCTATTGTATGAACTTTTATAAGATCATTTGTCGCCAAAGGAATGGATAAGTTTTGGATGTAACCGGTGTATCACAGGTACGGTTTGGTGCGGCGACGGCCACTCAGCAGCCGCTCGGTCTGGAGAGCTCGGCCTCTTCTTCTTCACGGACACCTGCTGCCGGCAGCATGACGCCTGCAAGATCTACATAAGAGCCGGCGAGACCAAATACGGACTAACAAACACCGGATTATTCACGAGGTGAGAGAACACACAAAATCGGAACATATATCTTATCGTTATCATCAGACTACTGATATAATGCTGGATGATATATGCCTTCCCCAATGTCTTCCACCAAATCCTCAGCTTTTCGCTTCCACCTACTTCCGGTCACTCTTACGTCGTTAGACTATCTTGAGGGAGGGCATCTTAAATCTATGTGTACAGTGTACTTAAAGAAAAATGAATCGTGCATGAATAAATAAAAATTTTTACATAAAATCTATTATTGTTCAACTTATCAAATCAATCAATGAGCCAAGCGCGAGCCGCTCGTGCCGCAATAGAACCGTAAAAACCGATAATACTTTGGGCGTGAACAAATTAACTTGACCCGGTTGCCGGTGTATGGGGAGGGTACGAGCAAATATCTCGCTGTCACGATCCGTGGTGACCGGTCAAGGTTGGCTGGTGCTGAGAAAACTAACCGTTGGGAAACTGCTGTCTCGCAACACAGATATAGGTCCATAGACTCTGGCTTTTTTTATTCCACGTAGTGACGGATGAGTAAAGCGTTCACCCGATGGTGAGGGACACGACTGCCCATAACAACGAGGCCCTGGCTGAGATGGTATATAGAGCACCACATTGCACTCGTTGGCTTAACACATGGTGTTAAGTCTCGTTAGTTTCCAGTAGTTTCACTAGGGTAATTAACTGAAAAAAAACAGTAATGAAACACAAAATCAAAAACAACCTATGCTCGGGTCAATGAACGCAGAACAGCACTGGGCCTGTGCCCCTATGGAATAAGGATCAAATTGAAACCAAATACAGTCAACCCTCCTATAACGCGGTACTCTCAGAACGCGGTTTCCATATAACGCGGAGCAGAAATTGCGACAGCC
>DWLS01007325.1:0-10830 GCA_018246255.1 Pachliopta kotzebuea | reverse complement strand
TCGTTTTTCGTACTCCGAGTACGGAATTAGATTAAGGTACAGTTTATATATATAAGTATCTATTGTATCATCTTCCCATCTCTTGCTCCTTCCCCTCATCCTCTTCCCTTGTCTCCCTCCTCTCCCTTATACTATATAATTTATATATAAATATACACTTTTCAGCTCGCGGAATTCGCTCAGGGTCCGATGAAGCTTTCACGGCAATAATAGTGGCCGAAAGCAAAAACTTCATCTGAAAAAAAAGTAGGAATTTAGTTAGATAAAAGGAAGTAATAAAAACAAAAGCATAATATATCATATTTATTAGGAAATTAAACAAAAATGTCACCAGTAAGTAATGTCAGAGAAGAATGTAATAAAATTAAAAAACTAATAATACTATAATAGTAAACGTTAAATTAAGAAATAAATATTAAAAGTAAAAAATGTAATAGATAAATAAATTAAAAATAGAGAATAAATGAATGTAACTTTAAATTTAAAACTAAGCCAAAGAATTTTAAAATACAATATGCAGCGACAGAAGTGCGGGAGGCGATGCGTGTATGAAGAGGAAATAGAAAAGTTGTAAAAGAATGGATGATGAAAGAAGGAAAGAAGAAAGACAAATTGTAATCACAAATAAGTATAAAGATATAAGAAAAAGAGTAAATAATATCCTTGCTCGGAATGCACGCAAACTTTCAAATCTCATGACTTACGGCGCAGCCATCAGAACGATTTCCACTTCAGAAAGTATAAATGATGCGGCCTGAACTTCGCTTCCTATAGTCTCTTACTGAAGCATACGCAATGCAATCACCCGGATCACGGCAGCGCCGAATACCCGCATTGTTCCAAACTGTTAAACTCATCGCAAGATTTAAAGCAGCACATGATCAAATGCAAAGTTAACATGTTAGTTAAAATAAACCATCCCACCGATAACATCTACTCCGAAGACAATTTGGTGCAACCAAAAAAAAAACGGAGTATATTGCAAATACGTCAGAATATTCAATGTGTCCTCAACGTGTCCACTGCTCCACTCTCAAGTCCACTTTCAAGTTTTTCGCGAAATATTGTTGCTTCTATTCCTCTTAGAAATTGTTGAATTTGTCAAGCTCAAAGAATATACAATTTCAGAGCCTCCGGTATGTGATTTGAAGTCGCAGAGCATGAAAAAATATAAAGTGGAAAGGACAACGGTGAAAGTTGAAACAACGGATTTAAGTTGTAACATTTGTGGTTGCCAAAAGGAAAATTTAGATGTTTTGATAGAACATCAAACAATAACAATAATATCCCTGTCCCTTTTTGTCGAGGGACGAAGAATTAAAAAAAACTCGATGTTAGAAAGTCTAAGGTACTTTAAACAGTGACTCTTTCAACATTCTGCATTACTTTATTTCAGGTTTAAAATACTGCCTTACGCAATTCTCATTTGGCCATTACAATACTATGCAGCGCTCCATTTATTATTACGAACAGTTTGTCCCTAATTATGTTATCATCGAAAGACGGGGAGAGATATCCAAGGGATTGCATTCATAAATATTTAAATACACATTTAGATACACGTTTATTGAAGCCGTCAATTTGTTCGCGGAAAGCGTCGGGCGTGGCCGCGCGGATCAGCGCGAGAACTTGTATTGTAGCAAGGCTATTGTTCAGCAAACCCAGACCGGCGCACCGCCACACCGTCGCAGTAATGCTGTCAACAGCCCCCACATATTTTATTACTATACTTCAAAATCATTTAACAGCATTCTATGTATGTAAGTAATTTCTTTATTCTCTTAACGGCACTATTTTTGATAATATCAGCAAAAATCATTTAAATAAAATTAAACATAAATATCAAAGTAAATGAATACGTGCATTACTCAAAGCTTATTCTTGTCTGTATATTGTCAAAATAGGTGATCGTTATTTACGGAAGTCTGAAACACGTACTAAATGAATCGAGGCAATAAAAAATATTATATATAGGCACTTATTAAAATATGAATAATATAGTAAGTATACTTTATTTAATGACGATCTTATGAAGTAAATGCAACGTTCAATATCATCATAGTTTTAGCCAATAATTGCAAATTGGTGTATAGGCGGCTTCCTGTATAAACTGACAACGATAAAGTGAAAACAGATCAAATCATATTAGGATTATGAAACATATTACAACTAATTATAAAGTACACCCATCAATATTATAAGTCTAATCCTCAAGATTGCTACTGTGAAATGTTTAGGTGTCCTTATAAATTAACTCTAGAAAAAGTAGTTCCAAAAATCTATATAAGTTTACTTAAAAACAGAAGTATTTCTTTCCTGAATCCTACATTATCATTAAGGAGATATAACATCTTTGAGTTTTACGATCAACAATGTAGCGGCCACATGACTTACAGACTCTTGTCAAAACCCACATGACCGTTCCTTTCACATGAATAAAGAACTTTACTAATCTACGTAATACCAAATAACAATAACAATTTTTTATTAAAAATTGATTTTTATTAAAAATAACACTAATTGATCTTGTAATAAAGCGAATAAACGATTGAAATTGGTAACTATGTAATTTATACAAATCGATAGTTCGCGCGCGCAATGTAAACTGTGGGACATGATATACCTCAGGCAATATCCGGTCATTAAGCGCTTCGCAAGGCAGGCCCTGGCTCCCGCCGTACCTACATCTTGTATCATCGGCACCACACGACACATCCGCCACTGCTCAACCTCATGTGACGTACCCCTGATCTCGATACACCCCTCCACACACTTACACACTACCTTCACATGTTTATTGTTCGACTATTTAAATTATAGTGTCATTATTTTATTAATTTATAGCATTTAAAATAATTTTCCTACGGCTGCCATAACTCTTATTCCTTACCTTCAAAATCCAAAAAAAAGATGTGTAAAGTTTAATACACTCTTTTAAAAGAAAAAAAATTAAAACCTGTTTAACAATAAAAAGTTTATTTATTATGATTAAATTGTAAAATAATACAATATTCCAATGTTTATGTCCCGAAATTCCTACCGTTCTATAAACGTTCTACCTAAAGTACTAACATTATTTAAAAATATATTCTAAATTTTTTAAGGATCGTGTAAATAGATTTAGTATTTAATAACTTAAATCGTTATTCCTTTTTGATTTAAAACTGGATGTATCTTATAATTCCAAAGAAACGCTTACCGATTTGTAGTGGCGATGGCAACTTAAACAAGAATAACACTTAAAGCTATAAACTAAAATACATTCATTCAAAACTGCCACCGAGCCAGTTCATACCAACGAACAGTACTTAAGACCCACTTAAAATAGGTGTGTCATCGAACCACTCTTATCAGGATTTTTTGACAATAAAGAGTAAGTCACACCTACACAATAGTCGACTTAAACACATTGTTTTATTGATTGTGAGGAAACATAAAAATCATTAAAAAAAGTTATGTTTTTTCAAATTGTGTTATTACAAACCTAGTAATCCATGTGTAAAGATTAATAAAATGTGCAATAATAAATATCTTCTCGATCTTAACAAAGCTTTAAATAACAGGTTGTCAGCAGAAAATATTATCACAAGTACACCATGAAATCAACGGAGGCTGTGTATTTGTTGCTAACCTAGAATAAAGAAACAGACTCCATAAAGAGATGTTTTGTCGGCTTTTTTAACTGGATTTGTATACTATAACTATTGTTACGAGCGGGGGGGATAGAGTCAAAACACCTTTGAAATTTTATTATTCACTTTATTTTCCATGCTGTCACAAATCCTTTTTTTTTTTGACGTCTACCAACGTCATTTTTTACTCATCAATAGATGACGACGCGACACTATAAAAAAATGTAAAAGAAATATTTACAGTGCAACGATTAATTCCATTTTAATTAAATTTAGTTTAATCTGGTTCAAACATTCGTCTCATTGGTCTGTACTTAATAATCCAACATATGTAAAATATAAATAGACGACTTATTTACAATATATCAAGGGTTTCGTCAGTACAATATTTTACGTCATCCATAGTAACTGTAGAATTGGCATCAAAATGACCTTACCTGCTTAATTGAACGCTGCTTGGTCTGTCATTGATTGTGATTTACCGCTACCTTGACACATCAGTTTTTCATTGACGCTGTTTGTTGCATATCTCTTGATTAAACTTAATTCACGTTGATCATAGTTACTCTTACCTATGAACTTTAAGGAATGAATATAATTCAGCACATCAATTTATAAAATTTTGCACAACATTTTCTCACAATAAGTTTTATTAGTGTTTATGGTTGTGGTATGTGTAACCAAACAGGAGAATAGTTTTGATTTCTTTATTAAGCGAAAAGACGGGCAAGGCATTCACCTGATAGTAAATGATACGCTTGCCCTGAAACTGTGGCGCTGGTTAAGATTGTATACACACAGCATCTCATTCCGCACGCAATGTTATACAATGCTAGATCGCCTTGAGACGTAATTTTTAAGTTTCGTTACTCCGATAAGTTAACAAGGCGGAATATAATAGTATTTGTACATTACAATCTGGCGGCAGAAACAGGAGCTTAATTTTTTTTTAACGAGGCGCAAATGTTCATTTACCTGCCTTCGCGAGGGTAAAGACAGGTTATGTCGGACTTGCACCGACTAAAACCTCCTCGATGTTCCTCCGTTGCTTTACGGTAGGGTCACGGGAACACTTTTCACACTCCTATGCGATCCCGCCAGCGCCGGGTGCACCACACAGCTCCACCTCGGGAGAGAAATTCTCCGTCTTTCCTCCTCTAGTAGGGCGCGCAGCTGCCTTCCTCTCGAGCCAGCAGAGTAAGTTCTCCCTGCTCTCTGCGACGGATCTGGTACCAGGCTCCACCGCCAACTATAATACAGCCGCGGAGGATAGGAAGAGTGTCGAAACGCAATACTGACACTCTTCTTCCCCCGCGAATCCTTAGCTTAACTTAGCTGCAGTAGGCTGTAAGCACGGCACCTCCTACACCGCACCTTGGCCCCGCTGCTCACCGGCAGACATCCGAGGTGAGCTGCGCGGGCTCACCTGTAGTGGCCACTCCAGGCCGGCCAGTAGGCCCCCTTTTAGATTCACCGTGGGTGACTAAACCACGGTTACTAAAACTCCACCGCCACGACAAGGCGAGGACCAGTTCGGGGAGAAACCAATTTGAAGGAGTACCTACCTAGGCGATCTCCAACATGGTAGACCTACGACAGGTAATCCAATTCCTGCTACCGCTTTTAGGCCTTCTCCCAATTTTCTTATGTATCACGGTATTTTGTTTTGGTTAGTAAAATACAATGATTTTTATGTATTTGAGTAATTTTTTGTACTTGTCGTGTGTAATTAAAAAATGCTTGCAATACTTTAAGTGAATTGCATTAAAAAAAATTTAAGGATCTTAGATGCGAAATCCTTTGTAAGTAGTTTTGAAGTAGACCTTTAAATGTGAAAGAAAATAACTAGCTTTTAATAAAATGGAAAGTTAACGTATTTAATATATAATAGGCATTACTAATAAAAAAAACAATTGTACACGCTTTTAGTTTTTTTTCATATAAATAAAATGTAAGCGGCAACTACTAAAAGACGCACATTCCTTACACAGCAATTTTTTTTTTCTAAGTTTATAGCCACGCGATTTGATACATGGCCTTCAAGACAACTTCACAGCAAGTATTATTCAATGTGTAAATATTAACTCAAATGATGAGTGAGGACGGAAGTCGTCAAATATTGCTAAGATTTTGCACGAAGAAGGCTATAGCCGACGGAACAGAAAAAAACCGGACGCAACTAAAATAGAAAGAAAGTAATACAAAATGTGAAAATAGGCTATTGTAGAATAAGAGATCAATAGAAACGCTAGTTATGTTGTTATTTTAAATTGTTCGAAGGCTTTTTAAATTGTTAAAATTGTTATTGTTTTTAAAATAGTTTACAATGTGTGCTTCTTTTTGCCTTTCATGCCATGATTTTCAGGTCTCTTTCAGATTTTATACAATATAAACTCTGTAAAGACGACGGATGTCTTCATCACAGAGCGCGATGTATAAAAGAGGATGTAAATTAGAGGTATAAGTTTTAGCAAAACGGAATGAAAGAGAGAACTGGAGTGAAAGTACTAGACCCCGACCCAAAACACGCCAAGGAACGCAAAAAAAAAATTAACTTATGTAATAACTTAATCCTGAAAGAAGAAGATAGAATATTTTTGTGATCTATTTATATACACAAGTTACACTAAATAAAAAACGTAGATATAAAACAACTACAATGTAAAGTAGGAAAGTAATTACAGGAAATTGTTAATTGCTGCTGCAGTAAGAATTAATTTTCAAATATATAAATGACAATCGGTTTGTTCCACAAAGACACTCAAAAGGTACACAAAATTTCAGATGAAGCACAGACTATCAAACATAAAATAGAATATTTTAATTAGATAACTTGAAAGAATGTATTAGTATCCATATGCTTAGCCAGAGTAACTATGAAGCAATAAAGTGAAAAGACCGTTGTTTCCGTTACGAATTACAGGGGGTCGGCGAGTACTAATAACGAGGTGCCTTTGATATGCCTCAATACAATACAAATCCGGTGGTTTGATTGAACACTGGTGAGGTGGGCCACCCGAGCCTAGTGCGCTCCGCATCGTGTCGCTCCTATCGCTTTCACGTCGCGGTTATCGCCGCCATGATAATCTGCATAGTGCGAACCGTTATTGAAAGCCACGGTACTAGTTTGTGCGTGAAGGCTACAATAGCGGCACTTTAATCTGATATTTATTGACCGAGAGATAGAATGGGGCTACACTGTGAGGTGACCTGAAATGTATAGCTAATATGTGTAAATAATGACACGGTGACCAATGAGCCTCACGATCGATACGCTCGATTCCAGTAACAATATAACTTGTATAGATTCCGAATTGAGGCGAGCCGTTTGTTCTATTTTAAATTAAAAGATTATTACTAAAAAGTACTAATAGATGAAGTGAAAAGATTTTGATAAACTGTGTTGTTAGAACATTTCTTAAAACAAATATTAAAAAAAATCGTATTTTTTTTACGTGATTTCATTTGTTATTTGCATTTATTACCTAAAACTATTGTGTATAATACATTTTTTGCCGAAAAATTATACGTGAGTTATAGTAGGAGTAAAACTATTGACACATATATTTGTTATAAACCATAATACAAAAAATAGTTACTTTAAACGTTGTCTTTACGTTAATCATAAGAAATAAATTGGCAATTTAAAAATACAAACTTTGGCATTTGACGTAGGCGGATACTTGGTAGCGGAGCTCGGCGAGTCGCGCCCCTATCGATGATAAATTTTCGTACATAAGTGATTATAATCTCTTGATCGAAGTAACTTCTCTTCGCTCTTGGCGTTCATTATATCAGAAGAATCAGTATGGTGCATTATGCCTAATTGTAAGTTTCATTTATTTAATTTTTTTTATCATACAAAGGTTAATGTTTTACCACGATCTCACCTGGTGTTAAGTGGCGATGTGGTCGGGGGTGGTAAACCGCATTAACCTAATACAAGCCTATTCACTCTTAGTTTGAAGACACCCACATCATATTTGAACAGGAACACTGATGGAGCCAAGCCTCTTTGTGCGTATACTGGGGACGTTCATAACATTAGGACGAAATCGCGTCGCGCGCCTTATTGTCCGTTAATGGAAACAGGATGCATGAATTGTGACATGCAATTCCTTCGCACACTTCCCTAAGTGCCCTGTAGAACACCGCAAGATTGGCCACTAGGCGCTTGTGCTCGAGATTGTCCAATCTAACTACGACGAGTACTTAATTACCACATAGTCTCACCGCTTCTCCATTGAGTTTAGTGCAGCAAGATGAGTTTTCACAAAACCTGCGCAGATATGGCCACAATACTCTTCACACGACCGGATCGGTGCTTTATAAAGGGTGAAAATTTGTCCTGGTGTGAAGTATGGTCGCACTTTGACAAAGACCCCCAGTTAGCTATATTAGCTTTGTACTCGTTTAATTTTCCACAGTTGAAGTTCATCGAAATCTCGATCTCCAAAAGTTGGAGACAGTCGGACACACGGACTAAGGACACACTCCGAAAAGAAAGAGTTAGGGTGAACTGGCACTTATTGGCGGTAAAAAGACACGTTTGTGCTTTGGTAGCATTGAACCTAACACGGTTGGCATCGCCCTATTCAGAGATCGCTTGTAAAGTGAAATTCAAATGCTCCACCATGGCTTTCCTCGTGGGCTGTATTGAGAGTTAGGTAGGGACATGACTGTGTACCTATTTACAGAAAATAAAGAATTTATTTAATTACAGTGCTTATTACGGACGTAACGTGCCTTCTGCAATACTTTTTTGTATGACCTAGCGGCTTGTTAAAAGGCTTTCTTCCTAGACCTTACGTCCAGGAATTCACGGTTACGTGCATCATGACACCACGCACCATGAGAGGTATGCTGAATCTTTTTACTTTTCAGCACGCACACATTCAATATTACACCATGGACAAGCTTTGCCACCAACGGATACCTTAGCAAAGGGGATAAAGTTTTCCATTGCTTGACGCACAACATCGGTAATACCATCCGCCCAATTCGACGGATGGTCGGAAGAAGAGCAGATCTGCCGCTATGGGTAAAATGCAAAGGAGTGCCGCATCTCGTTCCAATCTACTGACTAGTTTCGCCATGTATGCCGTGTTTGAATGGAGAATAAGAAGATACTGATTTCAGCACACAGTGTTCAGAAGTCAAAGAGATCAGAGGAGACCTACCCCCAACATGGTCCCTGCCTGGATCTGTCGTCAACAGAAGGTCAAAGCAGTTGGCTGAATGACTATACTAGTCGTTTACTTTACCAACTGGGTGAGATTCAGCATAAGAGAAAACTTTTGCGCCTCTCTCAATGAGGTGTTGGAATAGCCCAGCCGTCTCCAAGTCACCACTGTGCGAACGGTAAACACAGGAGTCGAGGAGTTTATCCACCCATATGGAAGAAAAAAAAAAAACAAATAATATTTACGATTTACGTTTATCAGAATACTATACACATTGGTTGTGTGGTTCACTACACATGACGACCACGACCCTTAGTCATGAGGAAATACGACTTAGAAAAAGATGATACACATTTTACTTTTGTTACGGTATTAGATTTCCAGCTTGAAGAAAACCTTGGCAAAGTTCAGCGTAGACAATATCTTTTAATGTATAAAAATAAAAAATATTGGCAGAAATTAGACTTTTGATTGTTCTAAAGTAATTAATCATAAAACTCAGAAATGTTCAGAGAAAGTAGAAATGCTTGGACCTGACTTAATTTATAGTCTCAGTAATTTTTAAAAAGTATTGTAATTAAATTTTTTTTGATTTATTTAATAGATATTACATAATGATTCATTTAGGCAAAGGAAAATAAGAAATATGGTACAAAAAATAAATAGGAATTCGAAATTTACAAATTATAGGACTCAATACACGATAACTCAAGGAACGCGATGAATGAAAGGAATGTAAGACAAGAAAATAAAGAGAAATAAGAATAAAGTGGAATGAATGATTGAAGAATGAGAGAAGGAGATAGGAAGGGTCGGCAGAGAATAGAAGAAATGTACAAAATAAACATAAAAACGAGCCTTGGCCCACACCGACCAAGGGAATGACTGGAAATGGAAACAAAATGTTTGATTTAAAATAAAATTTGATATATTTATTGTTAGAAATGTTGCAAAATCGACCAAACCAAACAAACTGGCACAGCAATCATAAACAATTTTCTGTTACTATTTCTCGTTGGACATATTCCAACAACAAACACGATCGTCTTGAGCGCCGTGGGAATGCCCCAGTCGAGTAACGGACAAACGGACAAATGATGTTGGTTGGATCTATTGCCCGTAATTGATGACGACCATTGTACTGTGCTTTTGAGAGCACCACGAATGTTTATCTTCGGTCTGTTTGTTACCTTCTGTATGTATGTACTATTGTTAATCTGCGATTTAGTACCTTAATAGTTAGGCCATTACCGAATAAAATGCACAGGATGAAATATTTTGTATTCATTCCATTACTAACAAAATGAAGAATTTACGTAGTGATTGTAGGTGCAGTAATTTAAGTAGACATCTCCTATTAATGAAAATTAAAACAATCGTGGCAAATGTTTATTCACAGTTAACCATAATTTGATGATGGTATATTTTTAAGAGTTGTGAGCGAAAACTGTAGGGGGGAAACTCAAGAAGTAAAAGACTCTGTAGTAAAACAATGGAAGACAGACAAATACAAAATCAAAGGATAAACAGTCAGGGAAATAAAGAGAGAAAAGAAAAAGGGGAGAAAAATAAAAAATAGTTATCACGGACCTTTATTCATAACACGAAGAAGGAACGTGACACATAAAAAAAAGAAAACCCAGGTTTACTATCTGAGTATCTTATGTGCGCAGCTGAGAGAAAAATAAATCGTAAAAAAAAATCCATAACAGATACTGCAAAGAGCTCTATATGGATTTAAAGCAGAACTTCTAGAATTAGCCTGGAATAATCAACTGATTAAAAATTGTAATAATAAAGCTAATGTAATGCAGTAAAAATGTAAAAGTAACAAAAGTAGTTTGGAATATTAAGGGGGGAAAACTTTGAGAATGTATTTTAAAATAAAGGTTGAGATGGAATATAATAGAATAGAATATACAATGTAAAGATACAGGTATATATGAATAAGAAATGGACAAATGTAAAAATGTTTATAAAAATTGTATAGAATATAATATACTAATATATTATAT
>DWLS01007324.1:0-10830 GCA_018246255.1 Pachliopta kotzebuea | reverse complement strand
CATGTGTTGTTTACTTTAAGTTTTTAACACTAAACTTCACTACAGTTAGAAATTTACAGGAGATCAATATCAGGTAAAGGGTCTACGACACAAAAGTTTGTGGAACTCTGTCCTAGGTTGTCTGGTAGAGAATGCCTGTAGGCATTAACTCTGCCTATTGGATCTTAATTTTAGGTATTTCAATAAAGTTATTAAATTAATTACCTATGGTTTTATCAGCCCAGTTTTAGTAGTAGATATTAATAGGTTAAAATGATAATGATGTGATAAAGCTGAAATGAATAAGAAATCTCTTACCTACAGTAACATTGTATAAAAATATTTTATATTTGGATTTTACCTTGAGTTTCGCGCTCGCTATGTAGGAGGTGTTCGGCAGTATTTCGACAGGTTCCTTGAACATGGCCCTGAAGGTGTCGTCGGAGCCGTCGCAGCAGAACGTTGTCGTATTCGAACCGCACACCTTTTTCGTCGCTAGGTGGATCACCTGTTGACAAAGGATTTTATTTACCTTCACATTTTATCATAAGCATGGAGTTTAGACTATAAACCTGAAGGTGTTGAAGAATATACACAATACTGTAGCTATTTTTTGAGAACCGGAAAATAACATTGTCGTTATGGCAGAATATTCACAAGATAAGTAGCTATTCAGGCAAGTTCATCATCATCATCATTATGACCAATGGACATCCTAGATATAGGTCTTTTGTAAAGATTGGTCATTGGTCTTGCATTGGCAGACCTCCTACTAAGTGGACAGACAACATAAAGAGAGTCGCTGGGAGCCATTGGATCGAAACAGCACAAGATTGTATTTTATGGAGTACTTTACAACAGACCTATGTTCAGGCAAGTTCAAAAGATCCTAAATCAAATATTACACATGGCCCTAAAATTGAGTCAAATACCTTCATGATATGTGGCAATTACTAAGTTTCGAAAATTCAAGGAAATTACAATTAGCTTATATCCATTTTAACATTATTATAACAGATACAATGTAGATACAGACATTATCGAAATTATTATGAACAGATTGACAAAAACTAACTAAAATTAATTTTAAGAGTATGAAGTATTATAATAATTTACATGAATTAAGGAGAATGTTGGTTATGGACATAAACTTAAATTATATATTTATGTTTGTTTATATCAAATAATGTTGCTAACATCCTGCATTTTTTAATAATTGCAATACAGTCTGTCTATATTCAAATGACGATGTCTGTCCATCCGTGAACAATTTTCAATATTGAGAACTACAAGGGGTAGGAGCTTGTGCTGAAATGTCATACAGACAGATCTCGCTTAGATAAGACCGGAGCCGTTGGAATTTTGTTGGTATGTGGTCAGGTTGTAGAGTTGTGGCTGCACAAAGTTTCACAATTTTGTATGGGCTACTTGTATTTTTAATTATAGTCAAAGAAAATATGTAATAAAAAATAAAACCTATCACATGTTCAGCAGAGGGTTGATGCAATCTGATGAAGATGATATAGAAGAACAAATTAATGTACAATAAAACTTGCATTTGTGCATCTGTAGCTGTAGCATTTGGTTACATAGGAATGGTAAATCATCCTTAAAGTTAAACTAATACCTATATGTAAATAATATCACTCACTTGTAAATGCACTTCATATTCGGTGGGTCCAAAATATGATCCATAGAGTCCAAAGCCAACAACAAATATCCTTTGATTGACAGTGAACCTAATTCTGTCAGAAGTGCCGCTATAACCCCAACGGGATTCAGTCTGGGGAAACCTATTCACAGTTAACTCCTTGCCCGTCATACAGCATCTCGGTGTATCCAGAAATCCCACATTTGGCTTTGGATTTACAGTGAAGTAGAGGAAGAGTTGTACAATTTCTCTGTCATCCAGCAGTCCACTCTGAGCCGGACCCATTGCAAATTCTTCAACTGACATCAATGGAAACCTGATTGCGTTAAAGGCTCTACCGAGCACCATACGTTGGTGTCCTGGCGTCACAGGCAACTGACGCCGCAAACATTCAGCCTCCGACCAACGTAGTACAGCGGAAAATATTTTAGCTTCTCTAATTCGAAGAGTATCTCTGAAAAAAGAAATTAACATATTTGAATTTCTAGATTTTGAATTTTGTAATAAATAAAAGATAAGAATAAATCAAATATTAATATAAATAGCATTATTTTGATGACATTCTAAGTTTTCTATATTCAGAAGAACTTTGTATATAATTGCTGGCGGAACCACAGTCAGAAGCAGTCTAAAGAAATACCTTGACAATATATAGAGAAGTTTTTTTTCATTTATCGAGGCGACAAGACAGGCATGGCATTCATCTGAAGGTGAGTGATATGCCTGTCCATGAAGTAGCACTGGTTAAGATGGTATACACAGCACCACATTGTGCTCAACACTTAAAGATGTAAGATATTAAGTCTCGTTGCCTCAGTCATTTCATTAGCATACCACACCCTTCAAATCGAAACAGTAATGTTTGCAAATCACTATTCGACAGCTGTAATAGTAGTTGCGGTGGTGCTTATTTAGACATTCTACTGCAAGAGACCTAACAGTAGTAAAAGTATGCAATCATTACTGTATCTGAGTTGAAGAGTCTTTACTGTGGGTGTGTTTCCAACATGTAAGTTGACAAAGAAGTCAAATTGAGTTTCAGTGTAATGACTATAAACCTAGTACATGTTTTTAAATTATTATGAAATAAAATATACTGTAATATTCATGTTATAAAAAATTGCTACCAATGTGGGTACTTATACTTAATAGTGTTTGTAGTTATTTGTATTTAGTTAGTAATTAAATTAAGAGCCTACAACAAAATTTAAATCAATAAGAGATTTTAGGAGAGGTAGGAGGAAAAAATTAAAGCAAACCTTTCCAACACAGCATTCAATGTATCCTGGTCTATATCTGTGAATCCCTCTGCATTCAAAGCATCTACAGTGTTCTTATCTATCATCTCAAGGCACAGGGCCGCCAGCTGTGGCTCATCAAACAGCCTCGCCTGCGTCAACAGCAGGAATGCATTATCTGTACCCAGGTTGCTCTTTAGAAAGTCTACACAGTGTTCCTCTAAAGCCGCCACAGCATATTTCTTAGCTGTATAAAGAGTGGTCATTACACTTTCTGGACCTATCCGTACTTCATCTGAATACAAGAATTTCAATAGATGCAGGAAAGCAGCCGGCTCAACATCAGGCAGTTCAACCTCTTCGGACTTAGTAGCTAGTACACCGTTGAACATAGCATCAAATACCGCGCTACCGACAGACAGGACAAATTTGTGAGCAGGTATGACTTGCTGATTGGCTTCTTTACCAACAATGAAGTGCACATCGGATAAGATTTCGTTATTAAAGAGAAATGAGAGTCGTTCTTTTACTGTCGTTTTTGTAGCTTGCCAATTGTGCAATCGGCCGCCGGTGTTGTTGGTCGGTTGTAAATTTTCAATCGCTGAAGACGAAGGCACGGGCTCGGATATTCTTCCATTGTCTTCGTCGGGTAGATTATCCAGTTGGCGCGCCTGTTGGTTCGAGGGCAGCATATTCTGCGGAGGTTGCTCATCACCGCCCGTATCGATCCTCACATTCAACAAGCGGTTCACTATATCATTTTTCGACCCCGAAGCCATACTTACGAAACTAGTATCATCACACAACAACACCAATAAGAAATAATCAAACTGTCTCTGTAGCCTAGATACTTATTCAAATCGGCGAATAGATGTATACTTTATTATTTAGAACAGGACCTTCGGTTTATTCAATATAGAAAACACTTATTTTTGTCGTTGTATGTCAAAGTATGTGACAGATATCGTTTTTAAATCAATAGTTGAAAGCCATTCAAAATAATGAAACGTGCTGTTTGTACTTAAATTCGTATTTATTTACATTTTAGTTTCATCTTAAATAATTAAGCAGAAAGTGTGAGCATTTATGACTAGAAAAATAATATAATTTCATGTATAACTCCTGTGGCCGGTAGGTAATGAACCTTTCGCACCTCAGCGACATCTGTTTTTTATTTATGGAAGTGTTTTGACCAACCCTCACCTGGCCAGGGTGGTGGATAAATGGCCTTGACTCTTTCCTTCTGAAAGAACCCCCTCCCGTACCCCAGATGTGGGAACAATAAGAGGTCTATTTATAATACAATAAATTCATTCTTTACAGTTTTAACGTGTTATTATTAAATACCGAATTAAAAACTAAAAGATACTTCAAAGCTTTCTACGTTATTTCAAAAGTTGACTATTATATTACTAAAAAAATCTTAAAATATTTATGTGTGACAAGCATTAAAGATTATTAACCTTGTATAATTATTGTAAAAAGTAAGTTTTTGGGTTATTTAAATAAAAACGCACTACGGATGAAATTTCCAGAATGGAAATGTGGAAGACATTGAAAAACCTAAAGCTGTAATGTACTACGTACATACATTTGTAATTTTTTTTTAAATTGGTCTTTCATAAACTGAACTTATTATTTAGCAATGTATATTTGTCTACAGAAAAAACAGTCTAGTTTGTTTTGCGTCGAACTGGGATTTGTTTGATCTTTTAACAATTTGTGCGGCCATGGCAAGTAGCAGAGCGGCTGTGGGACAGAGATAGGCCGCAAGAGTTTTAATTCCGTACCAATGATGTCTGTTGAACATTTGTAGAGTTATAAAGTAGGAGACAATCCATATTCATACATACATATGTATTTAAATTATAAAATTGTTTACCTAAAGCTTTCGTCAAATTTAATTGATTGTATTTTGTGTTCATAGGTCTTTATAATTAAAATCGTACGTAAGGATTCGTTATTGTATTTTTCGTTTATAATGCAAGTTTTATGTTTATTATACAACAATAACAAGACGTTGTTGTTTCACAGCAATCTGGTATTGAATTATAATGTGAATTGATAATAACTATTAGGAATATCTGGCTTTACTTAGATCTACAAATTGTCTCGCACGTCATTAGGGCACGCAAGCGCGCGACGGTCGATTCAGCTAAGATTCAGCTAACAGGTGCTCTCCCGGCAGTCGAACTGACGTCTCCGACGAAGACGTTGTTCACAACTTCAATCAAACATTAGAAAACATTAAAACGATAAGCATTATGACAGACTGACGTCATAATATCACTAAAAAAATAATCACATAAAAATATCTATCCATACCACGTTCAAAAAACAAGTAATAAATGAATATTTAGTAATAATTCAGTTGTTGTGCGGCTCGTTGCATTTACAAAATCAACAGGCGCTCAAATTGTATGAAGACCAGTGTAAATATTCTTTGAGATTGTATTTTAACTGTTGTCTATTTCTATACTATTGTTGATAAATCTAAATGCGTTATCTATTTCCTATTATTACATCTAACACGGTTATAAAATTTAAAGCTTCTAAACATGTTGAAAAGTTTTTACCTATTCTTTACAACAAAGTTACAATAAGGGTTTAAATAATATTAAAAATGTATAGTTGGAGTTTAGCTGATCAATAAAGGGTAAGTAAATCATTATATTATTTTTAAGTTATACATTACTTTCATTATTTAATATTTATTTAATCAAAATCAGTTAATAGTTATATTTTTGGTATTTTGTTATGTACATAAAGATATTTTAGCGTCCCAGAGTATTATTAATAATTAACGTTAGTGCCTACGGGCCAGGTCGATCGATTTGCGCGTAAATAATGAAGTACTAACGTATAATAATACGGAGTATACACTACGTTAAAATATCATTTTAGTGCAGAACAATGATAAAGTATTATAACTGACCTATACAGTCAGTGATTTTTATTTTATTTATTTATTTTTTATTAAAAATAACAAAAAAGCGGTATTTTAATAAGGAATTTTCTTTCTGTAACATTCACTCGAAAATGTTATGAAATAACTATATTTACTTTTTATTTAGTTAATATAAAATAATATATATATAAATTAAAATTGATTCAATATATAACATTTTTGATTTAACTCTGAATTATATTAAATTCATTATCATCATTATTATTAACCTTAGACGTCTGCTCCTGGGCAAAGGCAGTTCCCAAGTACCTCCCCTCACCACCAATTGTTTTGCGCCGCTCGTATACCGCGACCTTCACCAGATTGGTCACTTGACTTTACGGTCCAGGTCTATGCTTATCAGAATAAACCAACCACCTTCTATGAGAAGCAGGGGATAACAGTCACTTTCTTAACTACTCAGAGTACCGAGTAAACCAGTTTTAGTCCTCATTTCCAGTTCCATAATGATGCTAACTTAGTCGCAAAGTTGTAATTAAGCTAAAAGTCTGGATTAAATATATTTCACATTACATATACTATATTATAAAACAATACCCCAACAAAATGGGGTAATTAAATACCTATTGCAGTTTTTGGTTTGAAGGAATTCTCGTCTATTCGTACTTAACATCAACATGTAGAAATTACGTTACTTACAACTTCCATCAATTCATATATATGTATCATATTTAGTAATTTATATGACATATAGTTTCTAGTTATACTTTATATATTAATCGCAATAGTGAACATAATAATTCTTTAGCGAATTCCCTTTTAAATGACTAATTATATGCCATATATTTGCGGGGGAAATCTTATTGGTTAAGTAAATATTAAATAACTAAAGTACGAAATTTTTATATTAATAATATTAAAAAAATGTTGTGATGAGATTTGTTATTAGTTCACTACTTAATTTTTTATGTTATACACCGATTTTTAATGATTACTTAACTAATACGAAAACTACAAATTAATATTAAAGCTCTATATGAAGTTGTGAAAACTTTGTATTCTCTCACCATTTCTATGCAATATTTATGAAGTTGGAACAATTTTTATTGTTCCAAGTACAATTTCCCTACCAGAACAATCAGATTAGAACGTTAATCCATTAAATATTCTTAGGGACGATACATATTTTATGATGTTTCGCAGTAAGACGTGCTCCGGAGAAAAAAAGAAAGGGGCTGCTTATATTATATTCAATATGTTGCCAAACTACAACTAAACTTTTTTACGCAATTAAAATTACTGTATATATATTTATACATATGTATATATCTAGCTGAAGACTGGTGAGACTTCATTAATATGTTGTAAACATCCCCAGTTTACGAACAAAGAGGTTCAGCTCCTCATTTCTAATACGAACAGCTAAGGAGTGGAACAATTTGCCGGTGTCGGTATTCCCGTCCAAATACTATGTGGGTGTCTTCAAATCTAGACTCAATAGGCATCAGGTTGATGCGCTTTACCACCACAGACCTAATCGCCACTTAACACCAGGTGGAATCGTGGTCAAGCAGTAACTATTGCCTTTTAAGAAAAAGGCCCGTTCCTTAAAAGAGGCCTCTGTTTAGCAGTAGATTTCGGCATGATGATGATGATATATGTATATATATAACTAGTAAATATGTTGTTTTTTTTTTGTGGCACCTACTTGTATTTTTTTATTTCTCTTCTCTTCACAATATGGAAGGTTAACTGTAAGAGAATGCCTTGTGGCATTATGTCCGCCTTTTTGTTTACTGCTGTCTCTCATGTACATAATGTTTTTCCTTTTTGTTTTAATTATACAAATAAAGTGTAAATAAATAAATATATATGTTCGTAACTCTTTTGTTCTCTTCTTCTCTTATAGAAAAGTCGACTATTTGCTTTACATGACGAACAGGATTTTGACTTCTGTAACTCAGGTGGTAAACCAAGCACAGAAGTCAGGGATTTCAAAACTTATTTGTAAGCATTTGTGTGACAAATAAAGATTTTTTTTTCAACAGAATTCTAGGTGATATAGCTGTCAATAACAATATGGTATTATGACGATATATTCTACACCATAATGCAATTGTCGGCTTTAAACAAGTAGTTAAGTCTCGTTACCCTAGTAATTTCATTAACTACGAATATACTTCAAACTAGAACACAGTGATTTTTGTTAGAAATAGGAGCTGCGATGTTATATACCTGGACAATCTCCGGCAATGAAGATCTATCATCAATAGTCGACAACCTGCAGCTAGAGAGCCACATGCGGCTTTTTGGATGTGAACCTGGGGCTCTTTGGTTCCACACGCAACTATTATTTCATTAATAAAATAATTATGTATCGATTAACGAAGATTAGTCACTATTTTATTTTCTAAGTAAAACCACTACTTATGTATTATATAAATATGATTTTTTTAATCAATAAAAAGGAACAGTTGTATTTAATTATTTGGTGGGCGAGAAAAAAAATTGCGGTTCTTTAAAAACTATGATAATTTTTGATTATTTATACTTAAAGGTTTTTTCCTTCTTTCATTTGATCTTATTTTGCACCGTTCCTATTGTTATTGTAGCTAAGGGTCCTTTCTATTTATTTATTATTCTTTATTTCCTTTCCCTCGTTTCTTTTTCCTTAACTTGTCTATCCTTTCATTCTACATTTCCTTCTTTCACTCTTTCTATATATTCTTAATTTTTGTCATTTCCGTCTTAAAGCTCGCCGACTCCTGTTATAGGCAATACATAGAGTTTCTATAATTAGCGGTAAATGCATTGAAGTTATATTCAACAATTATATCCTATGTTTTATATAATTTATCGACCATGATTTAACTTATCATATCATTTACTACTATTAATATATATTTACATATAGTTTACAACTACTATTATATATATACATTTACTAGTACTAATTATAATTGACTTCAAGTTGTTCCAAAGTCAGCTGTTTAAAGCACATACAAGATTTGAGTCTTTAAAGTTTATAGATTGGGAAAGTCGGCTGCAAATAATAAAAGGCTTCAATGATGATGATAATCATGAAAAGAAAATGACTCTATACTTTTATAATGTTATAGAGTATTTTTTTATACTAATTAAAACAGGTACTTTTTAATCATTGAAATTGATGCAGTTCTATTATTCCTTTCCAGTCATTAAATGTATGTATGTATATAACTTTGATGAGTATTTTTCGTCGCAGAGGAAATCTTCTAAAGATGCACTCCTTTTAAAGTAAAATTAGGGTCATGTAGGTTTTATACCAACTAACCCTTCGGTAGTTATTCTCAGTGCATTGCGGAAAGCCTCGGGATCTCCTACGGAACTCAGGCGCAACTTTGATGACTTACGCTGATGAAATTAATAAAGCTTTCGTTTTGGATCAATGTTTAATAACCTCTTTATATATTCTTTATGTTTTCTACCAGGATTAGAAAACGTGAGTCATGTTGAGCCCCAAGATCCAGCGCTCTATCCGCGTCAACGACGGCCAACTGATTGCGCTCTCCGACAGAGCTCAGTACGACCACTCCCAGGTAATAATATCAGCTTTCTTCATTTTACCTGTTACCATTACCTACAGAACCCTTAATTAGAGGACAATAGTGTTTTCATCGACCTAGATAGTCTCCAGGAATCTAGACTTTATGAATTTGTATATTCTATGACTTTATTTGTGAACTGTCTTCACTCAGGCCGGTTACCTCCACAAGCGAAGCTCCGACAACACTAAATGGCAGCTGCGCTGGTTCATCCTCTACCAGAATCTTTTGTTCTACTACGAGTCGGAGAACAACACGCGGCCGACGGGCGTGCTCCTTCTAGAAGGTTCTTACTGCGAACGTCTCAGCAAATCACCGATGGAAAGGAATGCTTCGGTGAGTATACAATTCATACGTACCTTTTGTTATTGTGGTAGTTAGCGATTGGACTGAAAACCTGGTGATGATGGTAAGGAAACTGTGTGATTAGTGATGATTATTGGTAGTGTGGTAGACTGAGATATTAGTTTTTTTTAAGACTTTTATACTGTCCATCGAGAGACAGGCCGCCTGAGATTCGCGATAGCGTAGTGATTTGAACGCCTGGCTTCCAGTCCGAAGGTATCGGGTTCGAATCCGGCCTGCACCAATGAATTGTTCAATTTACGTACAGTTAGTATAACACCAACTAACACCACGTGCTCTCATGGGAAGGAGAACATCGTGAGGAAACCTACATATCTAATATGTAAAACGAAGCCAATGCCAACACCACTACATTATAACTGACAAGGAAGTCGTCGTGTGGTTCACTACATGATGACCACGACCCTCAGTCATGAGGAAATACGATGTAGAAGAGAGAAGAAGAGATCCTGTGCGTCTGTACAGTAAAATAAGATACTGTTAACTGAGTTTATGCGGTTATTATACTCATTGTCATGCTGTCAAACACAATATCTTCAGTTAACCGCTAACAATACACATATGTATATATGTAAATATGTATTGTATACAGCAAAGTCAATTAATGTAAACATCAAGTTAAAACTACTGTTTTTCCAATTATGGTGACTAGGACTCTATTATTTGGTACTTATTATCTGCATATAGTAGGCATTGAATTTTCTAGGAAGTTGCTATAAGTTCTTGCTATTTTTAACAAATTTGTCACATAGTAATCTACTGCTGGACATAAGTCTGTACTATATATAATATAATACGAATCCCGTAGCGCATTATATTTATTTATTTACACTTTATTTGTATAATAACAGCAAAAGGAAAAATATTATGTACAAGAGAAACAGCAGTAAACAAAAAGGCGGACATAATGCCACAAGGCATTCTCTTAGTCAACCTTTCATATTGTGAAGAGACGGAAAAAAATACAATTAGAATTAATAATATTGTAAATACAAACATGGTTATACAAATAAAATAAGAATCATAAATATTCTATACAGTACAAATATACATATATGTATTTAAACTTACATAAATATAAATATACATAGAAGAGAAGTAAAA
>DWLS01007323.1:0-10831 GCA_018246255.1 Pachliopta kotzebuea | reverse complement strand
CATGCATATTACTTATCATTAGGAGAACGCCGTGCTCGTCACCTCGCCTCGTAGAATAAAAAAAACCACCACGAGTTTTTATAATAGGCAAGGATGTTTATACAACCATAACTCATACATTGGCTTGCGACGTAATTTTAGTAAGTCCAACCTTCTCCCTGCTGTAACAGCCTGTGCACATTATTGGGCGCATGAAAAAGTTTTGCTTTATAAATTTATTTTAATATCGATGCTTTATATGGATGTTGTGTTTGTTTGAAATGTCTATATATTTTAGCATTGCATTGAATTAAATTGATAGTGAGGAAATAGATTTTTCTATTTAATTGTTGGATCAGAAGATATAACGTTTTTAATTTGTGTTAAATGATGGTGAAACACGCTTGATTTTGGTTTCCATATACGACAGCAAGAACACAGCAAAGCTGTTATGCAGCATTTAAACGAACAAAAAGCAGGCAAAGCTTTTTCCAGCCTATAACAGTATTCCTTTTATTTAACTTCCTTTCCTAAGTTTTAACTTAATTTTGTTATCTAATACTTAAAGTATTCTCTTAGCGTCCTTCTCCATTGTAGTTATAACAGTAAATATTTTTACAGAAAGATTCTACTTAATTTTCTCCTTGTTTCAGGCACATGATGAAGAATAAACCACATCTTAGGTTCTAAGTTTTGTTTTAGAATTATTGAATTTTATCCTATAGACATATATAACACTATGTGAATATCTGAATGCCTTCAAAAGCATAGAGAATCTAAGTCAATTAAAACTATTTAATAATAATTTGGCTACCATACTTATCATATTTATATTATTCATTGTGAATACATAGAACTGATTTATCTTTAGAATAATAATCTTTAGTATTTTGCAGTTTTGTAAATTACCCATGAATAAATATAGTGCAGTTTATTTTTAACATTGTTATATCAACTTGTGTGTATATATAAAACAAATGACATAAACATCCCCTTAATCTCTCTGCTAGGACTTAGGACATACTATGTGTTTAATAATAATTTTTTTATTAGTCTCATTTATCAATGGAAATTGGTTCTATTCAATTTAATTACTCTGTACATTCATAGTAGTGTGAATTTCATCATACTTAAATTCGTTATTAACAGTTTATAATGATGCATATAATGTAACATTATTTGCAAGCTCATCCACCTCGTTCGCCAAATTCGCCTTGACGGATGACACATTTCCGTGAAAGCTGTTGTTATAGGAACATTTTGATTTATACATGGCGATTTCCTTCACCAGAAACACAAGCTTAATGCGGATGGAACCGACAAATTCAAAACGTACAGATCCTATGGTATGCCTTGCAAACTACACTATTCGGTTTCAATATAACTGTTATTTAATATTCACAGTTCCAAATCCATTTTACATGTAATATGTAGGTTGGGCTTTGTTTTGACATTATTGTTTGTTATTAAAAGTACTGCCAGTAGCAAAGTATTAATCTATGCAATAAGAAATGTATCACAAATAATGTGCCTTTAAAGTATCATGCAAAAGGAGCAATATATAGTAATATAAAAATAAATCTACATTGTTAATATCTATTTGATTTATTTAACATTTACAATTGCAGGTTTGCATTTAGTTTGCATTTTATACCCATCATAAACAATCATTCTATTCAAATATTATGACAAAACTATTACAACAATTTAATCAAATCTGTCATATTCAAAAATATATCGTAACAAATTTAAAATCAGTACCATCGTTTTCTATAAATTCATTTCATTAAAAAAGAGCACAAATATTAGAGTTTTATTATTCTTTTAAAACCTGAACAACATTAGCAACATTTTTCTTTACCTTAGTATATGTATCTATAATTATTATAAGGAGTAGTCTGAAATTTTACTCCGTCCTCATTGGTGTGTCGTACTAGTTTAAGAGTCAAGATTTTCATAATACCAGAAATCCTTAAAGAGTAAAACATTGATATCCAATTTTGTTGTTTCCAATTAAGTAACAGGAAACCAGAAAAGCCTGTCTGTCTATGATGTATACCAACTTCAAATTAGTTGTTTTCAGCATACAGTGATGGTACGGAAAAAAAATGTCTAATTATGAGTTACAATAACAAATTAATACTATAAACTTATTGGACATCTAAAATAATAAGAGTTTTTTATATTAGTTTCTAGTTTTATTTTTATTCTTGTTTTGTCATCAGTAAATTAAAATGAAAATTAAAAATTAAACAAATGAATACTTGATAAATCAGATTGTATTCTTTACAATATTTCTTTATCAATTTTCCATATCAATAAAACTTGGTTATATACTGCTCATATCTCCTCAAAGAACTTGGCTTGTAGCCAAAATTAATTAAAAAGAACCCTGATAAACTCTCGTACCATAGTTATTTACGAAGGATTAATATTAGACGAGAAACCTCATTCTTTCCCAAGACAGTCAGTATAGAAGTTCCTAATGGTGGTCACGAAAATCTGTGTGACTGACTCTTTAGTAAAAGAGAATGATCAATCTCTCGTGATGTATTAAATTTTGTTACAAATACAATATCAAAAATTAAAGAAATAATTCTGAAGTATTCATAAATATCGTGAATTTTAACCCAGATGTAGATCCCAGTCAGCTAAAGATAACAAAATCGAGCAATAAAATTGTTTCTGGCAGCAACACCGTATTTTGCTCTCGCGCTGATCTTAATTTACGCTTAGTGAACGATCGTTTAACCTTTAACAATGCAAATTGATTGCAAACATACCTTCAATTCGATGTGAATGTATACATATTATGTATACATTCACATCGAATTTCTATAATTTTCTCTTTTCTGAACATGATATATTTAAATATTGATATTCTATTGACCATTTTAAAATGTAATTTCTAATAGATAATTTTATATTACATGGTGTAAGATATTAATAAATTTTTATAGGCAGCCAAAATATTTTTAAATGGTTTTGAAATAATCAAAGATCTGTGATCTTTGTTAAATTACAACAATATTGTTGGATAAAAAAATTTTGTTTTATTTTTGTATTAAATCCCTCTTTTCTCACAATAACTATATAGAATAGGTATCGTGGAAATTCCATGACACTAAAGACATTCTGATTATTCAAGGCTTTCACACAGTGAAATAGTTGTTACATACAAATATTTTGATAAATAAATTTTTTAAGCTTCGGTATATTAATTGATGAGTCGAAAAAAAATTTGCCTAATGTAACATGTTTTTAACATAAAAAAAATTATTAGTATTTGATTTGATCAAATAGTTTGCAATTTTAAAACCTTTTTCAGTGCATGTGTGGAAGACTCTCCAATTTTGCATATTCTTCTAGATATATGAGTATATCCGTTTGTTATAAGATCAATTACTTTGTTATAAAGGTTATTATAAGTTTTAGTTTTGGAATTTTTATGTTCTAAATTATTGCACATAAAGACTGAAGACAACATACGTTAATGATAGATTTCATCAAAGTGATTTTTGTAGGACGCTACTTTATAAATAACTAATGACATATTATTATCAGAGACACTAATTTTTAGCATAGTCCGTCATGGGTCTGTCTATAATCAGAGAAACGAAACAAACAGTATGTCATGAACTTCAAATTGTCTTTATTTAAAATTATATAGTACATAACAGTTAATAAATTTGTCGACTCCCAAGAGAGAACCCTAGTTGTTACATAAGGATAACATTTTAAGGTCGGTAGAGATTTGTATTACTAATTTATCTGTAGACAAAATAAAACCCTTCGTTTAATCAACAATATTACATAGTCAGGTGTGTACTTATGTGCCCGAATTCTCTATGAGGTATTTAATAATAAACTCGACATCAATTTTTAAAAAGCTAGGAATTGGTTTACTATGCTCTGGATAGAACTATCGTTAAATCACTTTGTAAAAAGACAACTTTTTTGCAATTTTATAAAACACCGTTTCTGAAAATACATTTATTTAAAACACTACTGTGATAGCTTAGTTCCGCCCCGGTAAGGAATGATAAAACCAATTTTTACCGATCGCAGATTTAGCAGTCTCTAAAATTTAAACAATTAATTTATCCATTAAACAAACTTTTAGTCTTTAAAATAGAATATCGTAACAAATTTTTAATTTATTAATTACGGTTTCTATGTTCAGGAAACATTTCTTAACTGATTAAACAACTTCCGAAATGTAGAGCAAACAATTAATAACATTATATTATACAACCAATTTATAATATTCAGTTTAATCTCTTGAACTGCATTATATCTATGTTTACACGAACATGATTTTTCGCGTAATAAATTACCATTAAAAATTTGTCACCTATCCCTAAAAATTTTCTTAATCTTTGTAGAAACTAAAGAGATTAAACAAATATGAAAAACACAATTGAAGATTATTGACTAAGGTTTCCTAATAATGAGGCGTTTAAACTATTAACTATGAGTTTAGCACAATAACTCATAGTGACGCAAAATGGTTCAAGCCCATTCGAGATCAATACTAAAATATATGGCTAATCAATTATTACAAAACCATGTTAAAACATTGGTTAAGCCGAATTCTCGAAATTGCTTGACCACAAAGGAATGATTCGTGCAAACTAATGAAATGGCTGATGAAAAACTACTTCTTAAATTATAAAGAGCATTTTGCTAGTCTACTTCGCATCCCTCAAATCTAATTCAAAAGGTTGAACAAACAAATGTATTTCAAAAAATATAAATAAAAATGGTTAAAATTAACTGAACCCAGGTCCGTAAATTTTTGTAATAAACGCTTTTTAAAAAAATACTAGTAATATTAATGAAAAAAATAATGTTTATGTAAATTTTAACTCATTCATAGTAAAATAAATTAAGTTTTAAAAGTTTGAATATTTGCCAATAGGTCCAGAGATAGATACATAAAAATAACTTAAACATTTTTTATTAATTAAACGTCACAATTCATTACATAACATACAAATACATATTTCTAAAAGGAACATAGGAATTACACGAAAATTTGAATTAGTAACTAATGTTAAATACATATATTGCTTACCCATGTAAGATTTTATATTACTTTAACAAAATTTTTGGTGTCCAATTTAATCTAAATTAAAAATAATATTTTGTTTATCCCAACATAATATGAGTATTATTAACCATTTGATTCTTATGTTATTATTTTACAGACGCATTGTTTTTTTTTTTTACTTTTTTAAAAAACGTTATTTTTTTAAACCTGTACAGACCGTACATAATCTTATTATAATCAAATAATAAATGTTAACGACGTAATTAAAAACTATAATAACAACGACAAATTTCGAAAATGCTTTTTAAAGTCAAGCGGAGACTTCAGTATTCAAAAGTTGTAGTCGTTGGCACCACTTCAAGCACCATTTGCAGGAAAACTGTTATTTTATCTAAAATAAATCAAAAGTTTTGATTAAAAATTGATCTGTCACTCTGAAACCGATTTTTTCATCTCTCTTATTAAAAGTAGCATATACTTTTAATTAAAATATAAGTCTTTAGTATCTATAGTAGCCAACGCTCATAAATACTAATAAATATTTTACACGTTAATATTCTGCAGTTTTATTACAGTCTTTTCCGAAAATAAGCACTGGTGATTTTTGTAAAATAAGACATCCTCCTCAAATAATCCCTTGATAAAAAATGCAAAATAAGAATTCGTTAAAAAATGTTGCTGATTTATTGCGTATCAATAATAATACGATTAGATTTCCCAATACTCGTATTTCAGAGAAATGTTTGAAACAAAGTATTCCGAGAAATTAACTGTGTACCCCTGCTGGAATTTATCTTAAAAATACAACATAAAGCAGCAGTCTTTATTGGACGACAGTGCAAGCACAATGTTCATTCCTTGCAGTCTTTTAGATCTGATTGAAGAAAATCTGAATTTATTTCAGGATTTTATTTATGACGATGTTCCAGAAGATGACATGACTGTAATTGAATAAATTTAAATTTCTGACTTCTATGTAAAATAGATATTAAATTAAAATATATAAATATACTTTAATTTTGACCCTCCATCGAAATCAATCCCTATCGCGTATTATGGACCAAAAAAAAAGAGGGTGTTTTATTTTCGCCAAAAAAGGTATAACATTAAAGAAGGAAAGATCGCGATTATAAAAAAAAAGTTATCCTTGCAGTCTTGTAGATCTGATTGAAGAAAATCTGAATTTATTTCAGGATTTTATTTATGACGATGTTCCAGAAGATGACATGACTGTAATTGAATAAATTTAAATTTCTGACTTCTATGTAAAATAGATATTAAATTAAAATATATAAATATACTTTAATTTTGACCCTCCATCGAAATCAATCCCTATCGCGTATTATGGACCAAAAAAAAAGAGGGTGTTTTATTTTCGCCAAAAAAGGTATAACATTAAAGAAGGAAAGATCGCGATTATAAAAAGTTATGATCTTCTTACCCATAAATGGCAACGAATATCCCCATTTCACAAAAGGTACATACACCAGCAATCCGCCCAGAATAAAAGAAGCGGCATAAAGGTATTCCCACTGCGGCTTGTCAACTATCGGAGCTACTACTAAATACGTTGACACCAGAAGCACGATGTAGGGAATTATAATTGGCACCTAAAACCAAATAATCCTTTAAAATAATTTTTCCTTTTACTTTTTTAAAATCTTATAAATAAAATTTAGTAGCAGCATTATTACTAAATTGTAAATTATTTTTTTTCCATTACTTGTGCTACTTTTACCTTTAGCAGGGAAGATAAGGAATGGTTTTATCTTATATTATTTATCTATACACGTGGATACCTTTTTTTACTTACCTTGTAAGGTCTAGGCGCATGTGGCTTGGTGTATCGCATAACTATGAGAGCCAGCATTGCTCCGCCATAGAATATCCACGCAGTAAATGAGAAGAAGTCAATTAAAGAATCTATTGTTCCGTAAAGAACCATGGCCACAGCAATTAGGGACTAAAAACAAACAATATATTGTAAGGCAATGACTTTAAGGAGAGGAAGAGTTTCTAAAAAAAATTTACTTTACATGGAATATTAAGCCAGGAGCCGGAGTGAAACGGCGGACATGCACGTATGACAATATATCGAGTAAGTGCCCCTCGCGCGAAGCAGCAAAACATAATCTGTGAACATAAACCAGTTCAAATAATATATAAAAACTAAATATTTAGTATACCGTTTAAATATTATCCAACTCAATCGAAAATTTGAAGAAGAAGACTTAAAAAGAAGTCATTGTTTAGAAATTTAAATAAAGTTATAGCTTTCACGTTTCTTTATACACACCTTCCGGCCACAAATAAAGTTCCATTAGCAGATCCAAACGTGGAGATGGTAACTGCAAGCGGCATTAGCCAGGCCATAGGGCCCAACAGCCTATTCCCGAATGTGACTGCAACTGCTTCGCTGTCAGCCATCTCGCTAACCGACATCACAGCTAGGTACGATACGTTCACCAACGCGTAGCAAAGGGTCACCAGGGGGATTCCGATTATTATACTCAATGGAAGGTTCCTATAACATCGCAAATTTATTTATTATACTTAAGTAGGTTTTACACATGATTTAATAATTTGTGTTTAAAAGTATATTTCATACATATTTATTTCCGAAATTATGTTTTTAATAAAAAAAAATTATCTCTGTCTTATTTGAATTCGTGCTTTGGCTTGTACATTCAGAACCAAGTTGTGATAAATAGTCGCTCTATAATCCGGACGCATTTTTGTAAATTAAAAACCTCATAGAACAGACACTGCTACAATCGTCTATGGGCACGATAATGTTTTCTATTGACTGAAGTGGGTGTTGCTACGTTTTACGAAATAAAAAAAATCAGTGTGCATGCTTCATGTGAAGATGATGGTACAGTTCCGTGACAGGCTGACGCTTTATAAGCGCACTTACTTGGATGGATTTTTAATTTCTTCGGTGACATAGTTGAGGTTATTCCAACCGTCGTAGGCCCATAGGCCTGTGTAGAATGCGGTGGCTATGTTGCCCAGTGTCGCCGTGCTACTGGCGAAGTTTGGCTCCTGTAAATGTCGCGTATTACCTGCACCATACGGACACAACCACCTGTCAGTCTGTATCTATATATTTACATCCCATTATGATTACGTGATCGGTGATCATAGCTATGAAGATATCATTGTTAGTTTTGTACATAGTGGGTAGGGAAGCCAGATTATAAAAGAAAAATTTGCACATTAATCAGGTAAAACAATATTGTTATCCAGAGGTTAAACTATTCTCCATAATATTATAACTATCTGACAACCCCTTTTATGACCAATGATTGTTAAATGACTTTTATAAATGTAATTAGTTTTTCAATTAACAAAATGAACCACTATTCACATTTTTGTAATGCACACTAATGTATTGAGTCGTAATGTACTATAGAAATTAAATTGAACGCATGTATTGTCTATGAATATGATTATGAAAAAATATTACTAATATTTATAATACTGCTAAGCATTTATGTAGAATAATCAACCCTAAATGATGTGATAACTATTTAAACATAAATATAAAAAAATATCCTTGGGTTCACAGATATCAAAGAAAATTTGAGAAAATTATTACCTAATATAAGTTTGTAGGCTCCACCACAAACAATTATGGCGATGGCTACTAATTTAGCAGCTGTAAAGATGTTTTGGACGTTCGTGGCCAAATTAACGCTGTAGCAGTTGACTGCCAAGATCATCACTACAACAAAATATTCAATGAAATTTTTTAATCCATATGTAATTTTGTTAATTATTTTAACAATTAACCTATATTTTGTTATGTAATACACATGCTGACAGCATACAGCTAATAAGAATGGTAGCTAAAAACTGCTACTAAGAAAAACTTTACAAGTCAAGCAATTAGTTGCAGCAATACCGAGGTTTTTCTTAATGTAAATCCACTGGAAAAAGACTGTTCTACTACTTTGAATTTACAACACAGACAACAGAGCTTTATAAATAAAATTAATAAAAAATACTTGCCTATCGAAATGACGGCTACAAGTTTGACAAGCGCGTCCGGTGGCTCACATTCGGACACAAACGGCTCCACAGCGTATTTGGCGAAGCTTAAGCAGATTATTGCCATTTGTGAAGGTTTCAATACCAGTGTCGATACCTGAAAAGATGTAGGTAATTTATTTTCAATTGGTATTTAAAATATAACGTTCAGCCAAGCCGTGGCAGTAAACTGTACGATGTTATAGGAGATAACAGACTTTCCTTTGTCGTATTTTATTTTTATAAATACAACAAGTCTGCGTATACCTCGGTCACCTAATAGTAACACAAAACGGTTGACGCCTAAAAAGGCGAACAAAAAGAAAAATAATTTCAAGGATTTGTACCAAAGCGTAAAAATGATATAATTAATATTAAATCTATGAAATAATATTAAATGATAATATATATAATAATATTAAATGACATAATTAATATTTTGTTTTACTCTACGGGGCATACTTAGTAATAAATGTAAGTATATATGTACGAGTATCTTTGTAGGAACCTACAAAGTAATTCCCACAAAGTACTGCTCGGCAGTTAAAATAAACGCTGCGGTTGTACTTCGATGTTTTATATTACACAAGTGAGACCATCAATGCTTATCTAAACTGAAAATTACTTGACGAATCATGTACATTGGATAGACTTGTTATCAATAAAGCTAGCCCAACAATGCAGATTTTAAATTTCAAGATTATGTGATTGTAAAAAGTATGCGTAATATACTTCAATTACATTCATTGTCAAATAATACTAGTTGTGGGTTATGATTTTTCAATTTAATAACGTAAGTAAGGTAATATAACTTAATATCTTTTATAATGGAACATTACCCATGAAAACAGGAATGCGGGTGGCCCGCCAAACGCGTCCATGAAGTATGCGTATTCAGCTCCAGACGACGTATTCATTGTTCCCAGCTCCGCATATGCGAGCGCTCCTGACAAAAATAAATTTAAGATGTGGCGAATAACTGATTGAATAATTATAGATAAGATATTTATGTAATCAATAAATAGTACTGTACTTATAAGACAAGCATTCGACTTTTACATTTAGTTCACCCTAATATATATAGCTCAAAATCATAACTATCATCCCGATATTATCTACATGATATTCATCTTTTTTATAACTACTTTACACAATAGTTTTAACATAGTTTATATACTTTATTAAGACTATTGTTATAATAGTGTTTCGACAAAAGAAGGTACGTGTTGCTGTATCAATGAGACCTTCTTACCAGACACAGCCATGTCTACACAATTATTGTTTGGCTTCATAAACAGACGCCACTGTGATACCCACGTTTCTATATAATATTCGATAAGCGAGATCGTCTATTAATCTGGAGAATATTACAGAAATTTTATAGTAATAACATATCAATGATATTTTACCAAGCAGTGAAAGTAGGCCACATGCCATCCATATGATGAAGCTTATGCCCACTGAGCCTGTGCGCTCTAGAAGCCCAGAGGGCGAGACGAAAATTCCGGATCCTGTAAAAAATTGCTAAACTGAAATTGTTATACCCCACAAAAATGGTAAATAAATTAAGATAAGAAAATATTATATTTTTATAATTTACAGTAACAAACGACAACGAATGCAGGTAACAAATGATAGAACAATAGAGAGAAAAATATTTAATCTTACTCAACAAATACATTTTCGCAGGTATGACTCCTCGTTTTTAATAAGGACAGCTAAGGAATGGAACAACTTGCCGGCGTCAGTGTTCCCGTCCAATTACGA
>DWLS01007322.1:0-10832 GCA_018246255.1 Pachliopta kotzebuea | reverse complement strand
AAACCAAATACTGAGAATAAAATGTTAGTGTCTCAAAAATTTACGTACCACTTAATCACGCAAAGATCTTACCCAGGGTGGCCATAATACTTACTTTTGCGCCGATTTGATTGCCGCATTGTCCAGCCTGGATATGAACGATTTCCCTCATTTTTGACTCCACTAAAAATTTTGCACCTAATATTTGGTTAGCTGAAATTTCACCACGGAAAAACTATCATTAAAAATAATTAAAAATTGAAAAAAAAATTGATCAAAACACGTTCATCGCACGCGAAATTTGCTGAAATAATGATGTGACAACATTCTTTTGTCGTACGCGGCGAAGGGTGCGTTTGAAATTTGAATTTGAATTTTAAATAATTCATTCCTTACAGGCCAGTTGGACATTATGAAAGATCTGCATTTATCAGAAAATTTAAAGGCAGATACACACACTAAGCAAAAGCGATGAATAATATTGTTTTAATAATCTTTTTTTTTTTGTTTTTTCCTCTTTTCTGTCTTAACTTACTGTAAACATTCATTGGACTTTTTAAACTAAAATAAAATTTCACAAAACATCCTCTTCTTTGTCGGTATCTCTCTAGGGTGGTTGTCGTCATCACTTCGGGTGTTGGAGGCAATCTTCCCGATGGCTGCCTGCCTCGTGCATTCGTGTAGCGATGATGAGCCATTTACTGCAGATTTTATCTGGTAATGAGGTGGACATCGGCGATTTTTCCGTGGTCTGGCACCCTCAATCTTTCCTCGGACCAAAAGTCGCCCAATAACCAACCTCCCCTCGGCGGCTAAAAAAGGTAAGCGTGAGCGACATGACGCCAAAGATGATAAACGCAAAACATTATACAGCAAATAAAATTATTTAGTCTCAAGGTTATTAGGGTCAATTTACTGTAGTTAAGTATTTCGCTTACCACTGAACGTCTTATACATATGGTACGGTACATACACATTTTCGCTTGATTTTATTTTAATGCATTGTTAGTATTCAAAATTACCTTAGGAATATTTTTGGATAAATTTTATGTTTCGCGTACTTTCCAAGTATTTTTGTGCAAGATTTGATAAAATATTTAAATATGTGTACATAAAAGGCAGTGTATTATTAAAGTAGAACTATTATTAACATAACAAATTTTGTTTAAGTCATTCTGTTGCATTTGTTGTACCCGAGAACATTTCATTTATTTTATTTGAAATAAAATAGTTTGTGAACACAAAAACTTTTTCGTTTTTAATCTAAATAAATTAAAAAATGAAAATATTTCTAGAACGCTAATTTAAACTTCTTGGAAATGAAAATCTGTAAACGGTTTCATTCTTCTGAAATCCGATGTAAGATGCGCACAGTGTGAAGTGAATCGAGATTTTTTTTTATATTTTTTTATTAGTCTTTAAGCTAATGTTAAGCATCAACGAGATAAAGATATTTTGATAATATTTTTTTGGAAATTTACAAGTATCCCGTAACTACAAGCGAGTAAATTTTCAAGATGAGGGAAATCATTAATCTACAAGTCGGGGCGTGCGGAAACCAGATCGGAGGGAAGGTAAAAGACATTTTGTTACCAACTAAGTAGAAAACTTGACTTCCACTGTCCAAAATGGCTTTTTTACTATTAGTCTATTAATGTTTCGTCAGCCGATGTTTGTCCACTGCTGGACATAGGCCTGCCCCAACAATGGACGGATTTGAACATTACCCATCACGCGGGTCTAGTTCGTATTAATCGGGAGCCAGAGCTTCGTATTCTATTTACGTCGTACGTCTATTAATTACCCTAATAATCTTAACTCCTTAATTTTCGCAGTTCTGGGAGGTGATATCCGACGAGCACGGCATTGATCCGAGCGGCTGCTACCACGGCGATTCTGATCTCCAACTGGAACGTATAAACGTGTACTACAATGAGGCTTCTGGCGGCAAGTACGTGCCCAGGACGGTACTTGTGGACCTGAAGCCTGCCACTATGGACGCCGTGCGGTCCGGACCGTTCGGCTGCTTGTACCGGCCGGACAACTTCGTGTACGGTCAAAACGGTGCCGCTAATAACTGGGCCCGAGGTCACTACACCGAGGGCGTCGAGATCTTGGAATCTGCCTTGGACGTCATTAGACGTGAGGCGGAAGGCTGCGACTGCTTGCAGGGCTTCCAGATGACGCAGTCGCTCGGTGGCGGCACGGGATCTGGGCTCGGTACTCTACTGGTCAACAAGATACGGGAAGAGTATCCCGATCGGATCATCCTCACGTTCTCCGTGTTCCCCAGCCCCAGAGTTTCAGACTGCGTTGTAGAGCCTTATAACACAACGTTGGCGGTGAACCAGCTTGTGGAGAACACCGACCATACGTTCTGCATGGACAACGAAGCTCTGTACGACATTTGCTTTAGAACGTTGAAATTAACTACACCCACTTATGGCGATTTAAATCATCTGATCTGCGCGACGATGTCTGGCATCACGACGTGCCTCCGCTTCCCTGGGCAATTGAATGCAGATCTGCGTAAGCTGGCCGTTAACATGATTCCATTCCCACGCCTCCATTTCTACACGCCTGGCTTCGCGCCCCTGACGTCCAGAGGCGCCCAACAGTACAGGGCGCTGACTGTTCCCGAGTTAACGCTGCAGATGTTCGACGCGAAGAACATGATGGTGGCGTGCGACCCTCGACATGGCAGGTACTTGACCGTGGCGACTATATTCCGGGGAAGGATGTCGATGAAGGAAGTCGACGAACAATTGTTGAACATACAGAATAAGAATAGTACTTACTTTGTCGAATGGATTCCTAATAATGTGAAGATTGCCGTGTGCGATATACCACCGCGAGGGTTGAAGATGTCTTCGACGTTTATTGGGAACACTACTGCAATCCAAACGATATTCAAGCGAGTGGGGGAGCAGTTCGTAGCCATGTTCAGGCGGAAAGCCTTTCTTCACTGGTACACTGGCGAGGGTATGGATGAGATGGAATTCACAGAAGCGGAAAGCAACATGAACGACTTGATATCGGAATACCAACAGTACCAGGATGCGACGGCGGACGACGAAGGGGAGTTCGACGAGGAGGCTGAAGGTGAAGGAATGGAGGGGTAATGTAATTTGGTATTTCATTTGTGTCCTTGTTTGTGAAATAAATATTTTATCCATGTAATACTACTTTGAAAATTCATTTATGAACTTTCTGCTTTTTCTTTGATTAACGTGGAGGAAATGCCTACGCATATGGAAATGACTCGCACCGACTAAACCTCCATATCCAAGGCCAAGGCAGAGGTAGCCGGCAGAGCAAGCTCTTTTGGCTCCCTGCCGCGATCTGGTCTTAGGTTCTGCCACCAATCATTGAGGCCGCGTAGGATAGGGACGGCGGTTCGTGTTACACCGACAATCAACCTTCCCTGCAGTCTCACTTCTGCTGCAGTTGGCTTCGATCGGAGAAGTGTACTTTCCTTTTAACTTAAGAAAAGTTAATCTATTAATGATTGCTCCTTTCTTCGAGGGTAAATCTTTAACCAAATACATCCTACTTTTAGAGGGAAGACAGGGTTATGGTGGATTTTTATTATAACCTACTCTGTAGCTATCAAGTGTGTTGCTAGGTCTTGTGATCTCTTACGGAATGCACCGGTGCCTTCCTGCACTAAACTTAAATGCATCCCGGGAAAGACCGTATCCTTCTAATTTTAGGACATTAGTAATTCACCTAACAATTTTAATAATTTAGGAAGGCGTGCAATTGTTAAAATAAAGAAAGCGGCATCTTTGGCGTGAATGTAGCGTTCTAGTTCCAACAACTGAGCTCGAAGCGACGCTTTCGTCGCTAGTCCTTCAACGGTCCGGTAGATGTCGGGGCGCCGCTTCAGGGTTGTTTTGTTTTCAGCGATTGTATTGTCAGTGGTGGTCATGGCGCTCGCTTGAAATGTCAGTCAGATAGCGAGCCGTTGTAAAATAAAAATTGTAAGGTTATTCTGTATGATGTAGCCGTGTTTGAGGCGTGCGGAGAGCGCGGCGAGCGAGCGCCCGCGGTGTGATGTCAGTGGCCGAGAGGAATGTGAGCGGCGGCGGGATGAGGATCGGTTGTTTCGAGGACAGCACGGACAGCGACAATGAGACCGAGAGGAAAGCCCTCCTCCGCCGCATATCAACCAGCAAGTGCGTCGGCAGATTGGTGAGTGCAGTGTCGGATGTTGATAGGGAAGTTTTCGTTGTCAAAATCGCGTCAAAATGGGCGTGACTGTTCCGGGGTGGTGCGGGGCGGCGGGGCGGGCGCCATGTGCCCAGGCCTCGTCTCTTGATCAATTTTTTAACGACACCGCTTGTTTGACCAGGGTAATTGTATGCCGATGTAACGAGGTGCGGTGTTTGACCTATTTAGGTGGGAACAAAAGCTGGAAAGCGAGCGGGCAATTTGACGGACTTTGGAATAATGTCAACGGTTTGCGCGGGATAAGGGGCGGGTGGTGATTGACCGGGGCTCAGCGGTGCGCCTTTTTTTATTTGTTTTGATTTACGATGTAAACAATTTGGCGTTTCCCACGCCGTTATGTTACATTCTTGCCCCGTACTATTGTTTTAATTTGGCCGTATTAAACCTTTATTGCTTCTTTACACATTGGATATAAATTGATGTTGTGTATAAATGTATCATCAAATTATTTGTAAGCGCGTTTACAATTAGGAGTAGTTGTGAGTGTTTACACAAGGTTCGATACAATTCGCGCAGATTTGGCGAAGTGAATAATGGATTATGTTTACATTAGAAGCGGAAGCTCATTTCTCTATATGTTGTAACGAGAATCGTTTGTGATTATAAAACTATTTATTTTATAATTGTTTGTGAAACTAGTTTTTATAGAATTTAGTATAATATAATGTGGAGGAATGCCAACCGCGAAGTGGTTTTGTAAAGCATAGTATAGTTTAAAGACTACAATTTAATATTTCCGTATCATAAAATTAACGGCGGTAATCCTGGGGCCCCTTATCATTTGAAGGAGGTCTCCTTCAAATGAGAAGGGGCCCCAGGAAATGTTAGTGAGTGAAAATCCCGTATAACCCTGGCTTTTGATCAAATGCTGGGTATGTTTTGAATAATTTCTTCACGATACTAATAAATGATCTCTACAATATGATGCGATGTGTGTTTTTTATTAAGTAACATTCGTAAAGTCGTAATAGTCAAGGGAATGTAAGGAATTCTACATAACTCACGAGATCCAAGTCAACTTGACCTCGTGGTGCTAATGAACAAAGGCTCTGGATCTCCACCAACCGGTATTAGGCCAATGTGGATAGAGACTGCTCAAATTCCCCCACTATTGAAGGCTATGTCTAACAGTGGATGTGTATCGGCTGATGAAGGAATATGTGGTAATGACTATTATTGTTATTCGTCTGACATTTGCAAATCATGTACATAAGGTCAAGTCCATTTTTAGTCAATGTTGTTTATAATTGTACAAAATTCAAAACGATATTATATTTTTTTCTTTCCAACGAGTATTCTTTGTTGTAATAATTACCATCGAAGTAAAATCGTCTCTGCATCTCTCAACCAATTTGTGAAATGATGTCGCGACATTATCCCGTTCGGTTTGTTCGGAATTCCCAACAGTGTATACTACACTTTCAGTGACATTTATAAGGCATCTGGCGGAATGCCAGTTTCATTTTGATGTGAAATCTAAATATTTGACCTTCGACCTTTACTGTCCCCCTCGTTCCCGATTCACTATTGTGCTTTAAAGAATGCATTGTTCAGAGTATGCTCAAGGGACGCGCTTGCCTTTTGATTCGATACACAACTACGACGGACGAAGAATACGAAGAAAATAAATCCTTAATTGAAAATGTTGTTTAAACTCTTCTACGTTGCAGAAAATACGAAACGTGAAAGTAATTTAAAAACGTGTTTCATTTAAATAAAGTACCATCGCTATCTGCTAGAAGGAATCGTTTTCATAAGTAAACATTATATAATACAGAACTGCTTTGCTGCTGGATGCAATTGCAGTGGTCTTAATGACTCCGCTGTTCAGCTGTTGACAAAAGGCTAAAAATGATCATAATGAAGTTACGGTGTAGTCACTTTTATATTTAGTTCCTGTAATACGAATCTAAGTCTTGAATTGAGCTGAAGTTTGCAATGTGACTTCTTCATCTGTCGATAAATGTCCGCTGCTGGATTTGGGCCTCTCCTTATAGTAGGGTTTGGGCGGTCTTCCACCACTCTGTCCAAATGCGAGTTGGTGATGAGCTAGTATTTCTTCTGTTGTTTAGCAGCTTTGACCACAAGCAGGTGAAGTTGGCCTGGGGCCCTTGAGTTGCTGTGTGCTTCCCCTTACACCACTGGAATGTGACTAACCTGGCTGATATGGTCAAAAATAAACTGTCTTTGAAATCAGCGTTCTCATTCAATCTGTAGCAATTTACAAATAAAGCAGTTCTTAAGGAAATGTTATTTTTATATCTATTCATATACATTTTGTGTCTTAGGTAAATTGCGATTATAACTGGAAATTGGAAAGTAAAAATCATTATATGAAGATAAAAAAACAGAAGATAAAAGAAGATGGCTTAGATGTATTATTTATTAATAGTGTTGTTGTTACTATTCAGGATAAGTTCAATGATCTGAGGGGGACGGATCTCTAACAAAATCTCACTCCAGATTTATAATAGTATTACGGTATTACTAATACTTGTTTTTTAAGTACTAACTTAGATCTGAACTGGATTCCATATTAGTAAAAAAACTAAACAGCCTGTCTTTTATTATATTTATTTATAATAAATAATAGTATTTGAAAGTTGGCTGAATAACAAAAAAACATTGCTGGTGGTAGGTAACATTAGCCGGAGACCGTCTAAGTAGGTACCGCCGCAGCTCCTAATTCTACCGCCAAATAGTAATATACAAACTTTACTGTGTATCGGTTTGAAGGGTGCTGTATGCTATTGAAATTACTGAGGTAATAAAACTTAACAACTTATATCTCTAGGCAATGGGTGCAATGAGGTGTTGTGTATACCATCTTAACCAGCGCCGCGTTGTTATGGGCGTATCACTTACTATCAGGTGAACGCTTCTCTCGATGATTTTTTTTTTATATATTTTATATAGGATTGTAATATCTCGGCGCCGTCAGTTTCAATAAATGATGTAGTCTTTAAGAGAGTAGTGAATATTCTAGTTGTAGACTATTGCACTTTACTATCAAACTACATAACCGCATACAATCAAGTAGGTTCGTAATCAATCGCTAATATAGGTAAACATAAAAAAAACATTAAAAAACGCGGCAGATAAATATCGTTATCGCATATTGGTCCATTTGCCCAGTTTCTCGTTTCGTTTTTGATAAGAATTCTCCAGACGATTGCCTTCAGATATTTCAGATTAAAATGTTCTTATATTATTTGCGTTACTTTACAAGGTTGTGAAACAAAATTGCTGAATTAGTTGCATTTTATTTAGTTGTTGTGTTATTTATTTATATGATGTTAACAAAGTTTGTTTTGACTTTTTCTACATAAAAATGTTTGTCCCTTAACTCTGAGACTATGGTAAGTTGAATAACATATTTATTATATGAATTTTCTGTTTTTTGACAATTTTGTGTGTGTATGAGTGTTTGTGTCTGAATTTCGTTGTTGTCGCGCCCTGTTCAAACATTTACGCCGACCAAAATTAAACTTGCCATTAATATTGAGATGGGTACGGAGATGGTTCTTAGCCATATCCAGTTCCGGTTAGCCAACTAAAAGTGGTTCCGAAAGGCACTAAGTATCATAACTATGAATATTTTTGATATTATTCTTATACAAATATGTGCTTCGTATAAAAATTTCTATTTATTTGTACTTCCGGTATAACCGGACAACCAGAAGTGGAATCAAAAATCACCAAGTATCTTAATGGTTCATATGTTTGATATAGATATATCGCAAAATTGACGGTGAGAAAAACGACCTTTCTCAGACCAACGTTTATTTAATCTGTAATGGACTAACGTATGATCTCAATTTCAATTAGTATTCGATTATAATGAGGCTGTGGAAGTAAAGATGTCTAGAATTAAGTGGCCATAGGCAGGGCACATCGCTCGAAGAACTGACGGCCAATAAGGCAGTAAGGTCCTAAACTTGAAGACTTCTACCAGCAAAGGTACGAACAGTTTCAGCAGTACGACATCGCTTTTTTCAGACTAGCTATAGCTGAATTGGTGACGGCCGATGAGGTATTAAGGTCTTAGAGTGGTGTCCGAGTACCGGTAAACGCAGTGCTGGAAGATTGCGCAGATTGGGCAGATTGCGAAGGACTGATTGGAGTGAAGATCTTTTCAGAAGGCCTATGTTCATTTATCAGCTGATGATGATGAGGCAGCGGATGATAAGATGCGCTCACACGGAATATTCTGATTCTATTATATTAATAGATTGGATGTATTGCTGTTATGGTGGGAGATTTATAATATAAGGATAGTAGTTAGAGTAAGTAAAGAGTGAGTAAAGAGATATATACTCTGCTCCATCACTGTCTAATAAGACTTCCGTACAAACGCTTAGTAGCTGTAAGGCTATTGGTGGTCCTTATAATCCTTTATTTATATTTCAGTTATCTATTTTATCTGATCATAGATAAGTTTTATGATATATATCATTACACATACATATATGAATGTTTCAAAGCATTGCCTATACAATAGCCTCTCCTGTTGTTCACGTGTGGGCGCAAAGAATGTCCGTTCGCCGTCACATTCGACATTTCGCATTTCGCCCCAGTTTCCCATTCTTCGGTCTCTGACAGACGCGTGATACGGGTCACTCGGACCCCTGGAAACGATCCGTTTGATGGAAGGAAATCGTTTCGATGGCTTCGTATTAAACGTGTCGATTGTGCTCTACAAGAAAAGTCTAAATTCTACTTCTGTTTCGATCTTTCTTTTGATAAAGTGGGCAATCGAGCAAACAGTTCCGATGACGTAAAGCGGTCACTGACGATGATGGACAGTCGCAACACCCAAAGGTCGTTGGCTGCTTTGCCGACTTTGAAGGTGGAAGTGGTACGCTCTTATTGAAGGCCCCCATAATGTATTGATTCGGAAATATTACTGACGACTGATTTCACATAATAGTTGTGTTAAAAGTTGCACTTAAAACGCACAGTTGAAGACCACCAGTCATTCAGGTGACGAGGAAGGAAATTGAAATTGTGTCATATAGTTCGATAGAAGGCATCGGTTTTTTTATTAGGAATAACTCCTCGGAACACTATCCATAATTTTATTCTTTTGTTCTGTCATTGACAAATGTTTCAATACAGAAAAAGTTGTTATTCAAGTAATGGAAAAATTGTGAGGAAATCGACATCTTTCATGAACACGTGGTATCCAATAACCTGCAATTGACCAGCGTGATGGATAAATGACCTTAACTTTCTCCTTATAATATAACATGCCCATTCCTAGTAGTGGAAACATTAAAAACGTTGTTCATTACTATTTTTTATTACACGTGTAATTCAATTCTCTGAGATGCTATTTTGTATACATATGTTTGTCAGTATGGTTTTGTTTGTTTTAAATATGATGGTTTAAAGTATTACTTATCTGCTCAAAGATGGTAAATGCTAACTGTATTAGCGTTAGCAAAGAATGTGTGCTAGAGAGTATTATGTACTTCCCAGGAACGTCATTAAATCCAGAGAAAGACTCAATTTTCTATAGAATATCCTCAGAGCCATTCGTAACATAAATTGTTAAATAAAAATACCCCTCTTGATAAAATGTTAGGTCTCATAAATATTAGTAATTTATTTCTGTATTATAATTCTTACAGGAACACAGTAACATTTGTACAGTAGTATTTTGCAGAAATAAACTTTGTGAAGAAATAAATGCCTTCTCACAAGGTATCCCTAACTAGCAAATAAACATACTGTCAAATTTCTTCAATAACTTTTATTCGTTATATAATTTCTTTATATTTGAATATCTTTTAGAAAAAACTGATCGGTATATTCAAAATTGACTATCTGAAATTCGGAATTCAGCCCTTTTGTGTTCTTGGATTCCTTTGTTATGACAGCTGTCAATTTATTCCTTACGATTGCGATGGCGTCTACAAAAGAAAACGTCCGAATGTTAAATTTAACAAAGCTTCATTGCTGTCATGCAAACGTTTCAATTTAACACGACTTCAAATTATTATACGCAAGGCAAAGCATTTTATATCATTCCTATATATGAAATTGTTAATTTTAAGAATATATAAAACTTTAACAAGTTGTTTAGATACAGTAAGTATATCAAAAATTCATCAAGCTTACAATTTAAATACACCTAGTCCAATGAAAAGCAAAATATTTTTATACATTTCTCCCTTTTTGGGGTCGTGACTTAATACATACGATAGGTTATTACTAAAAATTCTGCTAACTCTTCAATTAAGGTTAAATTGATGAGTCGGCTGGTGAATTGAAATCTGCGACATTTCATTTGCAAGTCAAACCATAAACCACTACGCTATTGGACCAGACGAAGCGACATGCAATCGTATGATGATAGAAAACGTAACACAATGGAGTCCCATTTCTTTTGTAGTTGCACGTCGCAGTATATTTACTGAATACTAGTAGACGTACTTCTCTTGTATATACATTTATTTACTTTATTATTATTCATGAAAATGTAAACGTGATACGTTTCTTTTAAATGCAAAGGCATGTAAACAAACTGAATCGAACTTTGTTCATTATTTTACAAGGATGGATTTTTCACTCCGAAATTCATTTCAGTTCTTCTAGCTTATGTAATAACTTATTAA
>DWLS01007321.1:0-10833 GCA_018246255.1 Pachliopta kotzebuea | reverse complement strand
TCGTTTCTAATAAGAACAGCTAAGGAGTGGAACAACTTGCCGGCGTCAGTGTTCCCGTACAATTACAATGTGGGCGTTTTCCAAAAAAGAGTGAATATAGGCATTTGCTAGGTTAATGTGCTTTACCAATATAGACTACATCTTCACTTAACACCAGGTGAGATCGTGGTCAAGCAATAACCTGTACGCCTATAAAAAAAACCTGCATAGACAGAAATCCTATAGACGTGGCGTATGAGCTAAACGAGGTCTTCACTGGAATATACTCATCAAGGACGACGACGGCAAAATCCCTACGAGTTGAGAGATACTCGGGGTCCCGGATTGTCGTCTCTATGCCGAACACGTTTTTCATCGCTCACATACAGAAGTAAAAGGAAGCTCTGAAGACCCAAGGGTACGGAGATGGCGAGGGATCGCGTGTCCTGACCATCCATGAGGCGCATGGAAAGTCGTACCAAACGGTGGTCAATGTGCGCGTGCACGATCAAATTCTAAAACTGCATGAAAGTGTCCACAGCACGCGATCGTCGCGGTGTAATGACGCACAAATAAATGTACTTATTACACTGATAGATTTGATGACGCGAAAGGGCGCATCATCGTTAAAGCTATGGCAGCGACAGACAAGAGGATAAAATAGTATAACCTCCGCATGGCCATACAAAACGGTGATACGCCCGTCGCTGAACGGATATCCAAAAGCATGTAAAAACTTAGCATGCGAGCTAATGATACCAAATCAATGTGTATATAAGAAGTCAAAAAAAATGTATAAGACAAGAGTACGGACCCAGAGTCTGTAGAAAAAAAAATGTTAAGTCTCGTTACCCCAGTAATATAACCAGTTTACTACACCTTTCATACTGCAACCCAGTAAAATCTGCACAGTACTGTTCGTGGTTGCGGCGGTGTCTACTGGTCTCCAACAGTAGACCTACCAGAAGTACAAACTGTAAGAGTGCTGGTGTTAACTCTTCTTCGCTTTGACCGTCTCGTCGCACTGGCACCAGGGCGTCGCGCTCTTGTTGCAGACCAGCCGCACGTTCACCACCGTCACCGGCAGCGCGTCTATGGTCACGTTGTGGGTGCTGTGCAGCTCGTACGCCACGTCGTGCACGCCGGTCACCCTGTCCCTCCGGCGCGTCACCTCGCGCTGGTTGTAGCACTTTCTCATGTCGCGCTTCCTGTACGTCTTGTCATGGATGTGCCTGTCAGATGCAGAATAAATAAAGGATAAAATAATAATAAATACAGAGAGAGAGGGAGAGAGAGAGGTCTTCTCGACGCGGTACAGAGGCAAGCTGTGAGAGTTTTTGACGATCCCTGACTTACGGACGGTCTCGAAGACTTGAGCCCCAGGCGCGATTTCGCTGCTCTATGCGTCTTCTATCGTCTGTATAACGGGATGTGTTCTAAAGAACTATTTGATCTGATGCCTACGGCCACATTTCACAACCACACCGTGTGCCATCAGCAAAGAATTGATCTTGATCAAAGAATTGAATAGTCACATACGGTCCGTTTTCAAAGAAATTTCCTACTGAGAACCATAAAGTTATGGAATGAACTGCATGTCGAGGGTGTCCCAAGGGGTTGCAGAATGAAGTTGTTCAAAGAGGGTGTCTTAAGAATTCTCCGAGGTCGGCAACGCGCCAGTGGCGCCTCTGGTGCTGCAGACGTCTACAGACTAGGGTAACTGCTTACCATCAGGCAGGTCGCATGCTTGTTTGCCACCTTAGTGGCGTAAAAAAAATGGTTAGAGAGAGAGGAACAAATAAACTGACAAAACGAGCCATGGCCCGCCCACACACGCCAAAGTAATGAGCTTATTAAAAAAAATGTAGCTTAATATACATTACTGTAACTATAATATAAAAGATACATAATTTACTAAAGAAAAAACCAGCAATGAAACACAAAGCCGGTAGTTAGCGATCGCACAAATCTACCTCGAGATATATTTAGTTTCAATTTGAACCATTTCATATTCCATAAGGTCACGGACCTGGCGCGGACGTGCGGTCATTGACCCCGAGCATTAGCTGTTTTTGATTATGTGTTTCATTGCTGTTTTTTTTAATAATGTATTTTATATTAAACTATCGTTTCATTTAGCTGTACTAACATGGTGAAGCGTAAACAATGTTAATAAAACGTTTTAAACATATGATTTTTCTACAACTAGTTCCGATCTCCACATCCCTCTCTGTCAATCCAATTTCCTGTACAATTCCTTCACTGCTCAATCTGTAAGACTGTGGAACGAACTCCCACCTAATATTCGGGGAGCTCGCACTAAGGCTTCCTTCAAGCGAATGCTGTGGGTATATTACACCTCATCATAACATATCCTTTGTTCCATTCTTGGAGTCTATGTCAGCTATCATTTTAATGTATGTATGTATTTATTTACAATGTATGTATATTTTATTTATTTATTGACTTTTCTCACAGTAAATGTCCTTTTAGATTGTAAGCATCAATTCATTACTTTTATAATAATAGTAGTATATTTAATAAATACAACAAAATTTAATAACTATTATGTTAGTTTTAATTACTGCACCCCTACTTAAGTTCTCTGCTTAATCCTAAAGTAGACTGGGAGAGAATGCCTTTTGGCATTAAGTCTGCCTTTTTGTACCTCTATGTGTGCAAATAAAGTTCTTAAATAAATAAATAATTTTTTTTTTTAATCAGGATCTATTTTTTTTCCATTATTACTATCGTCTGTCTTCGTTTTCGGAAGCGGTCTCCTAACACCCAGTATATAGAGAGAGACAGGGAGAGAGAAGAATAAATAAATAAACTGACAAAACGGGACTCAGCCAACACAGACCAAAAAAATGAGGTAATAGAACAAATCAAAGCTTTATATATTATTTTGCTTTGTTGATGAACGCCCATTGCTGGAGATAGACCTCAGCCAAACATCGAATATTATATTCACTCCCATCGAAATAAAAACAAATAAATTTCATATAGAACGAAGTTAATTTGTGTAGTCATGTTTTTTGCTGTCGGTTAATTTACATGAGTACGTGAACCGGTGGTGCGCTGCAGTGTGCTCTTATCATATCAAGATACGTTTATCATTTATCAGTACAACGGCTCGGAACTCGTTCAGAAGGCGGTTGCAGTTTGTCCCTGATAAATTTATGTCAAACATGATTGTATCAAGTTGATATTGCACTGATAAGTTATTACTACAAAACAGTAATAATAATCAGGGTTTGGATTCGCGGGTATTGAGGATATATGCCCTCACCGTCTACTGAGTAAGCCCTGAGAAGACAAGTATGAAGTGGTCTCATATTCTATCGCAGCATTTTGTAATTATTATCTTATGAGGTAATAGAGATGAGGATAATAAGACAACACATATGTCGTCTTTCTGGCTTGTTCTAATATACTATTAAATATTGTAATAGATCAAATATTTTTTATTAATTAAATTATTGCTGGGGAGGGGAACGCTCTCCCTGGGATGTGCTCAGCAAGGAGGCACCGGTGAGTTCCGTAGATCCCGGTGCCTTCCTCAATATACGGAGCATGACCAATAAAGGTGTTTAGGTGGGTACAAATTCCACATAACCCTGACTTCACCTTAAAAGCAGGGTATCTTTAGATTTCCCCCGCAACAAAAAAAGGGATAACTAATTAATTACTAACTACTTGCAATGTAATGTGCAGGTACATTTGATTTTATTTTGCAATGAGATAAGCAAAGAGTTCACGTGATGGTAAGTGATACACTTACCCATAACATAACCCTGGTTGAGATAGTATACACAGCACCACATTACACTTGCCTTGAGACATAAGGTGCTAAGTCTCGTTACCCCAGTAATTTCACTAGCATACAGCACCCTTTAACCCTTTCCACTCCAATGTCGAGTGTCACTCGACACTGATTTTGTTCCCCTAGCTCCACAAATTTAAGATTTTAATATAGTATCATGTAATTACTCATAAAAGAAAGTTTATTAAATAAGAAAATTTCTTTTTTTTTTACAAAATACACAAAAAACACTAAAAGTAAAAAAACTTAATTTTAGTGTGGAGCTGGTGGAATAAAAACAAAAACAGCCTTGGAGTGGATGGGGTTAAACCAGAACAGTAATGTTTGCTGGCTGCAATAAGAACTGCAGCAGTACCTACTAAAAGAGTATTGGTCAATGGAGACCAGCCACTAGGAATTGAAGTCTTATGTTGTAATATTTGGTTCAAGACTGGATTTTTTTTCCTTACTGCTGCCGCAAAGGACAAATTAAATTAGGACACAATGTTGTGACTTTACAATCAGAGGAATGTCATGCTTAAATTGACTAATAAAAGAAAACTCACCTAAATGTATCATCAGTTCCAGAATTGATATTATCCGGCCGACTCACAGACAAGCCAGCATCCTTGAGTCTCACATAGAATTCATCATCCTCCAAACCCCATCCCCAATAATTGTTTGACATACCATTAACCAACTCAAAGTGTTCCTTCTTAATCAACAGAATACCACCAATAAATGTGTCATAGTGGTATTTCGGATGGGTTTGCGGAGACGATATGTGAATTGGTCCAGATTGTGGGTATTTGTATTTTAAATTGTAATTCAAAGGGAGCAGGTCTACATCATGCATTGCGATGTAGTCATAATTGCTCCTAGTATATAAGAACCCTACATTAATGAGTGAGGCTCTGTTGAAGCGGTTGTTGTCTTTCTGCTGGATGACAAATATGTGGAATGGCACATTTTGTTTATTCAAAAACTTGTACATATGCGGCACAAATTCGAGAAGCTCTTCAAACCGGTCTCGGAACGGCACAATTACTGCCATCTTCTTCTTGTCTTGTCTGTGTGATGAAATCTCTAATCGTATAGGTTTCGGAAGAGCTCCTTGTTCTGGAACATTAACAAAATCAATTAGATGTATAGAGACTGACACTTACAATTACTCCGTAATATTTGTGACTTTTAAACAGAACAAGCTGAATTAATACTCTTTCAGGATAAATTTAAGTGCAGCATAAAGAGACTAGAAATCCAAAATAAGAAATCTAATTCTTCTGGTTAATAAGATATGATAAGACAGTTTGCACTATACAAGGGGAGATAAAGCAATAGAGAAAATTTTTACAGAGAATCAAACTCATAACCTTTGTTTCCATAGTGTGAGAATTAGCACCTGGGCCATTTCAGCACATTATTATCTTATAAGGTAATATAATAGAGATGAGGGTAATAAGACAAAACATGTGTCATCTTTTTGGCTTGTTCTAATATACTATTAAATATTGTAATAGATCAAATATTTTTTAGTTTGGATTCTATTTTGTTAAATACGTTAATACTAACATTTCTAGAAAACCATTCTTCTGGGTGTGATTAAGACTGACAGCAGAGTTTTAACTTGTTTTAGACATAAGTAAAAACACAATAAAAATATAAAATAAATAATCATAGACCAACAAAATTATAAAGCAAGACAGCCGGTGGCTGATAGTTTTCTACTATAAAGGACTGATAAGAAATATAAAATAATTTAAATTTACTTCTGAGTTTTAAACAAATATTTTTTTTAAAAAACTCACCGTTCTGTATAGGCAGCGAGGCTAAATAGCAGCCCATAATAAAAGTAAGCCCCAAACAAAGTGTGAGACATTTTGAGCTGCTAATTCGGAGCCCCATTAAATTAATACTCCTGCACATGAATAAACGAATTTATTTACATGCAAAGAACGAATTTGCTTCATAATTTTCAACTTAGTTTTATAAATAAAATCATGATTTCACCGGAACTACATTACGATTTTTTTTATAATTTTTTGACAACGACCCGCATAACTTTACTACGAGTCGGAAAAAGAACTGCAAAGAACACTTATTTTAAAGTACAATTTTTGACTTTGACATAAGATAACAAATTTCATTTACTTACATTAGTGTAGCGTTTAAAAAGGATGCTATAAATAATTTAAACAATTTAATTTCGTAATGGAAACAAAATTTAATTAATAATTCTAGTAATCTGTTGCTTTATAATAATAATTAATATAATTCCATATATATGTAATATATAAACTTTATTATTAATAAAAATGTTGAAAGAGCACGTATTATCCGCGGCTTTATTGTCATTTAACGTCATGTCAAATTAAAGTCAATTGTAATCCCTTTATAGATAAAAAATAGCACTTTTTAGTCTGTGAATACTTTTTCGTAATCAGCCGATAGACTGCTGGATATAGGCCACCTCTAACAAAGGGTGGATTTGTTTCATCCCACACCACGCCTGCTCAATACGTGTTGGTAAGGTGCCAGAGTTGTTTGTTGATTAGCAGTCTGCACAAAGAGCTGGTGAGGTGACTTGGGTCCCATGAGTTATTGCGTGGGGGCCCTTCCATCCTTTAATTGAATACTTAATTGTGCTGTACAATGTCGCAAATAAAAAAAGTTACTCAAAAAATTTAATACATGATAGTAATATTAACCTAATACTAAATTATAATGAATGAATTAATAACGAAAAATACTATTCTCATAGAACTTTTTAAAACAATTTTAATTCAATTGCTGTTTTATAGGAAAATTTTTATCCTCTTATGAATATATTCTACTTAGCTCATCATTTCTTTACACCGCCCAAAGTAGACTGAAAGGTAAAGCCAATGGCATTAAACCGCCTTTAGACGAAGTGTAAAGCGAAATAAATAATTATAACTCTGTTATAGTCTTTTCTATTTGAGTAAATATTATGAATCAGTAAAATTATTCATGAACTTTTTTGAATGTTTTCTTTACTTCTAATATTGCTATATACGTTTATTTTTTTCTTTAATTTTTCCCGTCCAATTACGATGTGAGCGTCTTCAAGAAAAGAGTGAATAGGCATTTGCTAGGTTAATGCGCTTTACCATCATCGACCACATCTTCACTTAACACCAGATGGGATCGTGGTCAAGCATTAACCTATACATACGTAAAAAAGAAAAAATTATGTTTTATATCTAAAATATAAAATTCGCACCAGATGTTCAATAAAGGCCAGTTTTTGCAAATACTTTATCTATTTTTATTAATCCAGATGGAAAAGGTCCGATAATGACTTGTAATGGTACTAAAATACAATTTATAATGCAATAGCATTTAATTACCTATACAAAGAAAAGAAAGAGTGATAAGTAAACATTTATATGAAAGTTTAGCGTAATCAGGCTTTCGTTTTAATTGTTGTTAGCTAAATTTGTTAAAAATGCTAATTAATTGCCGCGGAACGATCTCCACTCACGCCACGTCCGGCTCCGGGATATTAATGACAATTGTATAGGGTTGCCTTTTATAATAAAACACTTTTTTTATTGTTCGTTTTAATACAGAGTAATATGATTTTAATATCTAGTCTTCATTTTCATATCAAGTGATTACTGTCCAGCATTGAAAGCAGTACTATCCGATGGATTTATTACACCACCATTAAAATTCCATCTGCATCCAACAATTATCAGCGATCTTCATCAGATTATCAGTATATCCTGAAAAGGGTTTTGCAGCTCTTCGTCTGATGATACACGTTCTCGAGAATTAGATATTTATTTATGAGTATTATAATTATTTACCATTTACTTCAATGGAGAGATAGACGGGCAAACCAAAACTACCACAGATATCGAGCTCCAGCAAAGAGAGCTATAGGAATTACATCTGCTTTGTCTTTATAAAAAAAAAGTATAGTCGAAGAGCAGCAGATTTGTATCACTAAATATCTTCCACCCTGAAAATTGCGGAAGGTTTTTTAATATGTCTGTACAGCTACCCTCATACTGTCAATTTACTGTTAGCTCAGCATTGCTGTATTGGTTATCATATTGAAGTGTGTATTTTTTTATTTTTAAACTATTGTAGATATTTTAAGTTAGTAATTGAAGTATCTATTTATTTATATATCTATAGTAAAGCAAGCGATTATTTTTTCCACCGCAAAACATACAACGAACCCGCAGCCTACGACGCGTGTAGCATAAGTAAGCGACTATTTACACCATCACAAGTTTTATAGTAAAGTAGTCATTACCATTGCACGCTTTGTGAATCTAACTGCGTAATTTTAAATGGTTTTTTTCCTACTCTAATAGGTTCTGCGTGCATTAATAACATGTTACGCCAAATCGTTCATATGAAACAATACAATGTAATGATCAGTAATAGTGGTGTGGAGTCGTATCGATAGATGTGTTTAGTTTCATTATGAAAGGAATATTAAAGACAGAAATTATGTTTAATAATATATATACATATAAATAAACGTATGCTATGTATATACTTATTTTAATTGTTGTACTGTTGGTAGGTTACTGTTATCAGAGACCTGTCTAATAAGATACCACAGCAACTTCTATTGCATCCAACAAATAGTACTGTGCAAATATTATTGTGTTCCGGTTTAGAGGGTACTGTATTCTAGTAAAATTACTAGGGTAACAAGACTTAACACCTTATGTATCAGGGTGACAAGTGCAATGTGGTGTTGTGTATACCATCTTAACCAGAGCTACGTTATTATGGGCAGGCGTATCACTTACCATCAGGTAAAAACTTTGCTCGTTTCATCGAATAAAAACAAATATAAATAATGCTTTTTAGTATGTAAATAATGTTTTTTTTGTCTCAACTAAACAGGAAATTAATTACAAATTAAAAACGAATAGGATTATAACAGTTACACTACAGATTTGACGAGCACAGCGTACACCTAATGATTAATAAGATTACTTATAACGAGGCGCTAGTTATAGTAGTATACATTGTGTTCATATTGTGCTAGTCGTTTTGATACATAAATTGTTAAGTCTTGTTACCTCAGTAATTTCACTATCATACACCACCTTTTAAACTGGAACACAGTAACGTTTGTTAATTTTTTGCTGCAATAAGATCTGCGGTATTTACTGAGACGGTCTCCAGTGACGAAGGCCTACCACAAAATCGATAAAGACATATTAAATAATTTACTATAGATGAGAATGGACAAGAAGATAAGTAAAGAAAATCAAAGCGAAATAATAATGTCACATAATAAAGAAGTACTTTTAAAATATATTGAAAACATTACACAGGATGCTGTTAAAAGAAATAAAAATAATTAACAATTAACAATGTACATTTATCGGCTTTTGCGATTTGTTGATAACAATTATAAAAAACAAATAAGCAAACAAGATCTCCGAATATAGTCCGAGGAATAAAAGAGAAATGAGAAAAAAAAAAATTCCTGTAACAAACCGCTTGATTCCCTTATATTATATATAGCTTCTTCAGTTCGCGGAGTCCGGATACGCGAGCTCAGGATTCAACGAAGCCTTCGTGGCTATAATAGTGGCCGAAAGCATTAACTTCATTTAAAAAAACCGCATGACGTCACTACTCAAAATATTAAAGTTAATTTTTAAAAGCGGGCAGTATGAAATGTCAACAATAAATATCAATTTATAAGCTCGCAACGCATCGGTTTGGCCCTCATTGAGAACAATTAATTACCTAAAGTTTTTATAACCAACTAATTACACGGTGTGGCTGAAGGGCCGGGGCCGCGGCCGGCGGCGGACGTTTAGAAAAAAAAAAACAAACACGCATCGGCTGAGCCGGCAGGTAGGCGATACATCAACGTCCCCGCGCCACGATAAGTCCACTAAATGTCTACTTTCAGCGTTTGAGTTACGTCTTACTTACAAGTAATTAAGAGTGAGCAGTTGTAAGTCGCATTGTGGCGTCTCCAAGTTTATATTCTCGAACAATAATTGAGGGTTTCGAGCAGCTCGCGAGTAATTAAAGGAATTAACAAACAGAAATGGAATGGAGTGCGTTGGGCGGTTTGTTATACGGAGCCCGCGGCGATGATGGTTTTAATGAGAGTTCGTTATTGAACCCTATTATCTGATTACCGTTGGGATGTAACAGGTCTCACACAACAACTCATGGGATCCTGGCCAACCTCACTTGCTCGTGGTGCACCTTTATAATGAACAAACTTGGGTCATGAATCCTCATACTATTGATGGACGCTTATGTCCAGCGCTAGACGTCTATCGGCTGATAATGATCTGATTATGGAAGATGAGGTAAATGGGATGTTTGAAGCCCGCATCCAATTGGTAGCGCTAAAAATGTATTGTGGAGGCTTATTATCATAGTAATTTTATTAGTTTACAATGCCCATCAAACCGGAATACAGTAATGTCTGAACAGTAGTTTATCGGCTGCAATAGAGTTCTGGTGATTCTTAGTGATATACCAGAAATAAAAAAGTAAGATGTGATTATTCAAAAAGGTGCAATCTAAAAATAAATGTACGTAAGAGGACTATAGCAATAATAAGATCCGTAAACGTGTATGTTTACACGGCCACATAAAATCTAACAAGAAACATTTTCTAATTAAGCACAACTTCCGAGCGCGCGCAATTACAAAATATTAAATTAATCTGCGGCCATTAATGCCGCGCGTCCAATCGTAAATGCCGCGTTTAACAAAATGGCGGGACGCGTGCGGCGGCTAATTATAATCGATATCGATACACAACCGCTTCCGGAATTATGAATAACTTTTTAATTTTACACAAAAAAGTTTTTATTGTGTCACAGATTATTTAAAAATTAATTTTTATTAATCAATCCCTAAATTATTATGCATATAAATATAATACATATCATTTTTGGTATATTATTATAGATATGATATTTATATAAAAACTCTTTATAATAAATGTTCGGTATAGTTAAATATGGCGGTAGTTGCACCCATATTTTTATTTTCCTCTCCTCGCATCAGCGGGTAAT
>DWLS01007320.1:0-10836 GCA_018246255.1 Pachliopta kotzebuea | reverse complement strand
AAGTACACGCACGCACACGTATTATCGGTGAACCTTGTGCCGCGGGCTCCCGAACCCGTACTTGTTCGGCACAATAGCTATAAAAAATCAATATAAACTAATCGAAGTAAAAATGTTAAATTATTTAGGCTTTCAAAAGTTATTTCTGAAATTATCTGTTAAAGTCTCTTATAAATATAAGTAGTTTTAAACAAGACTCTTAAGAAGAACTTTCGAGACGAGAAACTTACATTTTCGTTACACTAATGTGTGTCAAGATGTTCTCGTTAAAACTAAAATAAAAACAGAATTTCTATTTCATATTTGTTTTATATAATATCACACAAGATTTGTTGAAGAATATTTTTTAAGAAATTAAAAGAATTTTTTTTTAAGTAGGCTTTGCTTTTAAATAATGAGACTTTATTAAACAAAGTAACTTAAACCGGAATGTAAAATACGAACAATTATAAAAGAAAAGCCTTGCATTTAAGATGTAACAAGATAACTTATTGAATAAAAAATTACTAACAACAAAGGTTAATAAGTTATTTAAACCTTGTAGTACATAATTAATAATTTCAAATTAACAAAAACGTGTCTCAAGTTACAAGTCTGATACAATTACGTTTTGAAGCCGTACTTGTACTTTAGAAGTATTTAGTAGCTTTTTCCACACAATGACTAAGAAAATAGTCGCTAAAAATGCAAAAATATATCTTAACACGATGTTCGCTTCTCTCGAGTACGTATTCGGAGACGAAAAAAAGATTACATTCGTGAAATAAAAATGAGAATATCTCGTTATATCTTCTATAAATAAAGCTCGTACGCGCGCTACGTACATGCCGAATGTACCGGCGGCGATACCGTTGTCTTTTATTTTCGTGCCTTTCATTCCAGGGTAGGAACGTTGACATTCTTGTCTTAATAAATTTTTGTTGTTTTATTCTTTAAAAGAACTCGATGAATTATTTTTAAGTAATTTCTCCAGTTTATAAACAACTACATATATTCTCATACAAATTAAACAGTTTTTCGGCTAAAAAATCTCTCAGATATTTATTTGCCAAATCGGATTATAGTAATCTAACGCTGGGAAACAATTCCATCAATTTAAATCTTTCAATGAAGTCGATAATCAAAAATGAAATGGATTTCCAAAAAGACTATGCAAAATATCCTGCTAACGACTCGTACAAACGTAGTTTCGATCTCCATTGGCCATAAACTTCCAGTGAAAGAAAAGATCTTGAAGAAACCGACTTTTCAAAAATATCTTTTATTAGAATCTACTGGCTTTTACTGATACCATCGCACCTCTTGCTTCTGTTGCTAAACACCTGTGTTAAAATTTACTGTATTCCGATTTGGATGGTGTTGTAGCTAGTAAATTACTTCGAAAACAAGATCCTTTACGGTCTTGGCCAGCCTGAAGGATAGTGGCCTTGGCATTATTTTTATGAGAGTCTCTGCAGCAGTAACATAAAGCTGCTTGTTCATTTTTATGTTATCATCTTTGCCTCGTCGATTAAATATTTAACATAAATGTAACAGGTTAATTAATGACTTATATCGGGACACCCCGGTTACAATAATGCCGCGGTTGTTGGTAAAGTGGCAGTTAACGTCAGCTGTTTCAATTAGTGCTTTCGCGATAACGTCCTACTCAGGTATAATTACTTAGATCCACTGATTTAGACGTAAACGTAATGAATACTGAAATACAATTACTATTAACAACATGTTAATGACGACTGTACAAGTTATCGTGTGGAAGACTGATAAGGATATCCCCAATAATATTCTAGCCATGTCGTCACAAGAAATGTCTTACCTTTATCCTTGTGACCTTTATTAGCATATTGCTTACGTACACCGGTGTGCCAATTGTGAGTGGTACGGCGATTATCTTCTTTCGAATAAAAACCTTCGCATCAGTGGACTTTGACAAGCATCAGCCTTCTATATCAATAAAAGAAGAGTACATAGACTTTAGATTTTACTAGTGTTAGGTCGTTCTTGGAGGACACCTTTTAAGTCTCTATTTCTGCCGTGAAATAGTAGTTAGCAAACATTACTGTGTTTTGAAGTATTAGTGAAAATACTAGTATAACAAGATCTTGTGTCATGGATGTTGTTATGATATATTTATATAGGTATTTTATATGACTATTTTTTATTGTATATAAGTATTCTATAAGCTTATTGTGTTTGAAACTAATGTACCCTTATAAATTAAAACTTGACTAATTTAGCTGTCTAATTTCATCCACCTGTCCGAGAAAAAGTCAAATGAAAAATAAGTTTTTTAAAATACTTAATGAAATTTTGAATTATGTATATTAATAATATTGCTTATAGATATATGTAAAACTGTCTATTAATATTTTACTTAAAGAGTTATTTTGCTTACATATACTTTTACATTTTTTTCTTGAATTTGAAGTTACTATTTTATTGATGTAGGCAATGTTTAATTTTAAAATAACCCTTACAAGTTATTGTAACAGTGTTTGTTACTGATACTGTGTTAAATTTATTCAAAACATTTTACTTCTTGTTAAGAAATCAGTGCAAAATTTTGTCAAGGTTTTATTTTATGTATTAGATGTCGTACATTCTTTAGAAAATGTTTCGGTGCAATTTTTAAAAGTAAAATTCAGTATAAAAGAGTTAGGTTACATTATGAGATTTCTTCTGAGAATTGTGAGAAAAGAATTGTGTGATTATATTTATGTGTACCTACGATCTAGTCGCTGGAAAACGCTAGAAGCAGACAGCGTGGGGCCGATGGATGGTCGGGATATCTTATTGTATAAAACCGGAAATAAAATATAAATATTAAAACTTCCATCAGTCAAGTAGTTTTCATTCAAAAGGTTAATTTTATTATCGAAAATGTGTCGTATGTATTCAATATTGTTTTACATGAAAATTTTCAAGGTAATACATACACGTATCAGTTTTGGTAAGTTCAGCGCCGTAATATTAATTAAATGCATACACCTTTGGATACCGCATTATTATGGGGGGTCACGTTTCATATTGGAACAGTTCTCGCTTAAGTCAGACAACAAAGTGACTATTAATGAGTCATGAGTGACACTGTTCCGGTGTGGAGCTTAATTGCACTTCCGTTATATGTTCAGTACATGTGATGCGGTAAGTCTATGAATTTTTATTAAATAAAAATTTTACTTTTGAGCTTTACTGCAAATACTTATTCACTACGGCTAATCTGTCGAATCTAACGAGTGAGAAGAAGAAATAAAAATATTTCAAAAATTGGTTGTCATTGTACCAAACTATTTATTTATCACTTCTAAATAAAAAATGAGACGGGAAGAACGTAACTTTTATGGTTAGGTTACTAAAAAGAGAAATATCATAATATAAAAAAAACTCTTTTCATTATAATTTAATCTGTGTCAGTTTTTATAATAACTAAACGGTTTATGTTTAAAAAGAGATGGTATTTGTATTAAGAGTTGACACCAATTCTCTTTCTCCTTTAAAAATACGTTCAGTGATACTAAATTTCTTTCACAACTATAATTCTTTGAATATTATAAAAAAAAAAGCCATGGAAATATAAATCAAAGCGTGTTTTATTTTTGCGGTGAAGTCCGTTACCGGGTTGCAATACGCGGACTGAATTCAGAATGCAGCAGCTTTTCAAACAGAAACCTAATGCGATCCAGGAGTGAAATTAGACAAGATTTGCCTTTTATTATTACAAGCATACTCCATAATTATGCTGTTTATTTATAACTTCAATCGAAATAAACCTAACATTAAAAGAAATATCTGAGAAGACAATAAAAATTTTACTGAGGTTGAACATTTTTTTTTATAAAATCACTATGCAATGACTTTTAATAAAAACAAGATCTGGTATCATTCTTTCTTATAAGCGCGACACACAGATGATACTTAGGATCCAAGTTACATGCTATAATCGAGGGAACGCTACTTTGGATCCCTTCCACGCTCACACATTATCGCCTTATATTTAAATATGGTCATACATCATCTTAGAATTTACTTGCCACTTAAAGAATATGTAACATAAGCATTAAAAAACAGTAGCAGTAGTAGAAATAGTTGCTTCACAGGAGAAAAACTTCCTTTATTGATGAAAAAAATGAAAATGAAAAATCTTTATTTGTCACACAATTGCTTACAAATAAGTTTTGAAATCCCTGACTTCTGTGCTAGGTTTACCACCTGAGTTACAGAAGTCAGTGTCCTCTCACAAAATTAAGTTAAAATATTTTTTTGTCTTTTGATTGAATTGATGGTTTAGACGAGCAACGATTTAGTAGACCGTCAGAGATTTTATTTACACAATTAACAGTTAAATATAGCCTAAAAATATTACACATATGTTTATTTTTGATAATACTTTTAATTATAATTTTTATTGAACACTACTGTGTGAAAATTAATGTTTAAGTTGAGATCCTAACTTAGGACTGCTCTAGTTACTTCATTTGTCATAAAAAAAGATCGCATCTAAACTTACTGAAACCGATAAAAGTATTGTGTTCATAATAAAAAAAAAAGGAATATTCTATTAAAGGCAATTGAGTAGGTAGATTATCAAGAGCTGTGAACGTGGTTTGCTACACTACACCACTTTGAACAAATCGACGTCAAGCAATGTTGGCAGTGCGCCAACTTGGGGCCATTATATCGTCAAACTGAAATCAGATCTGGAGGCTACATCGTAAAGACTATGAAGGCATATTTCAATTAAAAATTATTTAATAGACACAACACTGATTTTGATCACTATCGCAGCACCTGATTCTGCCGATAAGCAATGAGCCTGCGTTACTGATTTCCTTTTAGAACAGTAATGAAGGCAGTATTATTTCAAGAGCAGGCCTTAATATCTAACATTTCAGAATCGACTTTCGCAAGGTTTTTTAGTGATTTAATTGTACTATAAAATGAAATCCTAATCCTGAAGTTTACTCCAGTGCTTTTAAAACCATAAATAAGAGAAATTTCTTTTTAAAAAAATGGCTAGTTACCAACTTCACCGTATTCAATATCAGTATTATAAATTGTAGTAGGAATACTAAAGAATAAGTTTATGGTTCATCATCAACCGATAGACGTCCTCTGCTGGACATAGGCCTTCCCCAACAGTGGGGGGATTTGGGCGTCTCCCACCACGCTGGCTCAATACGGGTTGATAGAGAGCCAGAGCCTCGTTTGTTGATAAGCAGAGTGCAGCTCATAGTTAACCCTAATAAATATCACAAGTCAACAATATCTCAAGGACTTTAATAAGATAATCATACAGTGAAAGAATTATAATTCTATAATATTTGTTCAAAGCACAAGTTGTATACAAAATCTGAACCTGTAACATAAAAGATAGTTCTCTATGTACATTTATAGTGGACTTTAGTTCTTAGTTTGTATTATTTAAACACTCTTTATAGGGTATTTAAATACTCGAATAGGTTTTTGCTTGACAAAGATCCTATCTGTTGATTATGAAGTCTTGGCTGAACTGAATAGGCTATTCACTTTTCTCTCCAATACCCTCGTCTGATGCCATAACATTCTTCAACATCTTTCTCTAATTAAACACAAATCGGTTTAGCCTGTAAGTTTACATTACAATTTTTTTTTATTATTTCGCCTACAATTTCCAAGATAGGTTGTTTATAAAGCATTGGGCACGACTTTCAAAGTGGATTCAAAGTAGCGTTTTAATTAAAAACCTGGGCAGCCATTGTCAGTGTGTCATCTTCACGTGTTTATATGCCGCTGTCGGCGTCTTTTATCACGTGTTGTAAGAGTCAAGGTAAGGTCACCTTTATGAACTTTATTTAGCTTTCTGCTTTCACTTTATCCGGTCAAGGTCACCGTTGTAAAGTCTACGAAATATTTACATTCAATTCCCTTCTTATTACTTCTCATTATTTTATGTTTTTGAAATTTAATAACCAGAAAATAAATCAATCACATTCTTCAATTAAAAATAAAATCAAAACTTCTGAAATACTTCCATCATTAATTTGTTAATAAGTATCTAATTTTTTTTTATTTTAATTGAACTTCATCTAAACACAAGATCAAACAGAATCCTCATCAACATGCTATAATATTAGAAAGATCTTAATTATTTAACGCGCTTTTTGCTATAAATGAATTTTCATTAATGATTTCTTGTGCTATTTTAAATACTAGGTATAATAATACTGGTATGGTACACACATACATAGCAAAAAGGAAAAAATACAGTACAGAACAGTGTACACTGGAGTACAGTGTACCGTACAATACAGTACAGTACAGTGTACGGTATAATAGTGTTCAGCACAGTGTACAGTTTATAGTACAGTGTACGGTAAAGTAAAGTACAGGACAGGACATTACAGGATGGGACGGGACGGGATAGGTTAATAGACAAGTAAATAGGCAAGTAAGTTGTCCTTTAAAAATAAAATAAATTAAATAATTATATAATATTAAAATAAATTAAATAAGCAAGTAAATAGGCAAGTAAAAAAGCAAGTAATTAACGGGACGGGACAGGACAGAATAGAATTTTATTATAGAATAGAATATTTTTTTCATTAATCTATCCTTGAAATTTTTTACGCACCTGGTTTTTAAACCACGAAGCTTCAATTCAATGTCTGCATTGCCTTCATAAGTTCACGCGGTCACATGGGAGCTTTTGAATCGCACAGTCAATAAGAACTTAGCGTAAGGTTTGTGATTTGAATAATTTATAAACTTTTTACATTTGCAAATAAAGATCACGCCGTCGCCTTATTATAAACGTTACTAATTTCCATAACATGATCAAGCAAAATAAATAATCATATAATTTTGACAATATTTGCGAAGGAGAGAGAAGGGAAAAAGGCAGAATTTCGAATTTAGTCTATGTAATATAAATAATCATATGACCTCAAATTCATCTAATGTTAAGTGACATTGATTCTACAACTATATATAATAATCTATCTAATTAATGTATGCATAAGCTGTTACTCGTGCACCTACCTACAATATTTCTTGCTTACCAGAGTTGACTGGTACAGAATGTTGGTACAGCATTAAGTCCGCATACAGAAATAAATAAAAATAATAAAGAAAATGCTAAAACGTTCGATCAGATCATAACAACGCTTACAAAGCAACAGATTTACAGAAAGATTTCCGGGGCATCAATAAATGTCATTGGTCATTTCAAACAATATACATCATTCCCAATTTGTGATAGGTCTCTTGTAATGTATTTTTCAAATTACAGTCTTGTGCTTAAGATGATGTTTAATGCTTACTAATCATTTGACCGGGCAAGGCCTCAAGTCCACGGTCTAAATATAATTTTAAACACCGTGAAGCAAATCTCAAGAAAACTACCGTGTCTTTCAGTGTAGTTGTTGCAGAACAGTATGTAATTTACTGTGTCCCAGTTTGAATCAACCAGAACTTATTACAAACGTGTACCAGGCCGCACTGTGATTTCACCGCGTATTTTCCACTAACTCCAAAGGGACGAACATAATTTATCTAGTGTAAAGATGGAACGAATAACATTACAATTCAGAACTTCGTCTCACTCCGCTGATATTTGGTTTATTTGATTTATGTGTCTAGCTGTCACTTTACCTAATTTGTTATTTTTGTGAACTTATTTTATTTTTTACTAGGTTTTTTTATTTCTAATTCTTTTATTTTCCTTAGAAGCCTGGAATTTTAGTTGTCACTACTTTAAAGTTTTCATTATTTAAATATTTTTAACCGATGACAAGAAAGAGATCACAACAAACGAGTGGTTCAATTAGAATATAATATCTATTTTTTTGTTGAAATTGAACCAAAAGTATATATGTACAAATAAGAAAATAATAGTAGTTCTGTTCTGTACAATTTTGCTGAATCTTGATTCCTGGCAAATTTAATATAATACCAGTTTAGTGTACCAGTGTTTTTTCTGGACAATGTTATTACATAATTTTGTATATATATGGGGTTAATATATATATTAGCGGTAGGTTTCTGTTGCCGGCTTTTATTTTATTACCAAAAAGAAGTGTGCAAACTTTACTGTGATCCAGTATGAATGGCATTGTAGCTTTTCAAATTAAATTATAAGACTTAACTACCTCATGTCGCAACGAAACAAAAACAGTGTGGAGTTGACTATATCATCTTAAGGAGTCATTGTTATTAGCAGGCGTATGTATCACTAACTATAAAGAGCAACTCCTATACAATTTATCGTTTCGCCAAATATAATAAAAAAATAGTAATAATCCGCTCGTGCTGAAGTATTTTTAAATGTAAATTTCTTATATAAGCCGTATAATAATCAGAAGTAAGAATATGTCTCCGTCCACGTCCGTGTTTTATCGATTTGTTACGCGAATATACACATACGGAATCATTGACTTAGAAATATCTTTATAAAAAGCTTTAAATGTTTAATGTTAAGCAATGTGGGACAGATCCACACTAATGACGCGATTGCACTGCTAAGCTACCGTTCTACAAATGAAACGGTACGTCTTAAAGACATTTTTAATGAGTTTTGCCTGCCCTTTTGTCCCGTGGACATTTTGCAATGTAAATATCTTATTAAACGACATCTCTTTCTTTGTTTATTATATGAGGATAAACATTTGCATTGTACAATGATATTAAATGAGGTTATGGAATATATTTTTCTCTAAACAACGTCTTTTGCGGTCGGGTAAAGTCATCGTTGAAAGAGTTTATTGACTGTCAAAAAGATAAAAGAAAAAATAAGAGAAAGAGAAATCGCGTAATGTGTTTAACGGTCTTTGTACATTTTTGTTTGTTTTAAGAGTTTCATGTAAATCTTTTTATATGTGTGTTAAATATTTAACAGGAAATAACGGATTGAAATACTGTATTTGTTATAGTGTAACTTACTCTGCGATATTTATAAAAGTATATCAATATTTTGTCGAATATTTCTTAAATTAGTATCGCAACACGAGATGATTTTGTTAGCTAGTTACTGTTCGGAGAAGAAGCTCAAGAATAATTATAAAATCTAGGCTGGTACAGAAGTGAGTACATAGGGGTGAGCACATACTTCTGGGTAGAAGGCGTTCACCCACTCATACTATGATGTTCCCTTCTAGTAAGCGATACTCTTCAAGTCTATAAAAAAAATAAAAAGCCAGCTGTAACTATACTAATTTTGTTCTTTGTCTAATTTATTACTGAAACTCGTGCTTTGCTTTAAATACTACCACTGATGTGTCAACAAGCTGCCTCCATACTTCTGTCTTCGGCATAGCACAAGGTGTATAGAACCTATGTTAGCATCAATAAAAATTAAAAACTATTTTTAGTGTTTACATATCCATGTATTTAATTTTTTTTCCCAAAAGAATTATTTGTAATTTACTTTGAAACGGACTTCCTTTATAACTACTATTTGGTATGTATTTTTTTTGAGAAAGAAAAGTGAAGTAACAAAATCAAGCTTTAGTATTCTAAGAGGATGTGTTACGTGTTGAACCGAGAATGCGCATTGGCTACTCTACTTAAAGAGGTTAGAATTCAAAAGAGTAAAGTGCAGGAGGCGTTCTACCACCAGGGAATACGAAGTGCATATTTTCCTAACCCGGGCCACTCTTTCGGGTAACTTTATTTACATTTATCTTTAAATATTTCAACCTGCAACGGAGCCGTATGCAATTTGCATTTATAATACTTATTTTAAAATCAACATTTGCTTCTCAAAGATCCTGGCTATGAAAAGGTTACATTATGAGAAAAAATATTTAGTAGCGGTAGGTCTTGTTCGAGAACATCTTAGTGCTAGTGCAGCGTCTGTTTTTGTTGCCAATATATAGTTAGAAAACCTTATTTTATTGTTATCAACAGACGTCACTTACTGCTACATGTCACCAGACGAAATAAGAATTAAATTTGATAGAAAGTAAGTTAGTAATTCAAATCAAAAAAGTGCAAAAGTTTTTATGTATGTATACGGAGTTACCTCGATGAAAACGGCCCTATTCAGCAATTCCGGATTAGAACTTTTAGACCATCTATTCTAAAAACAATTTATAAATAACATAATACGCAACGAGGAATGCATATTTAATTACTTAGATCCCTAGGGATTGTCTTATTTGAAATTATAATGAGTTAGCTGCGAAACGATCTGAGCACTCTAAAGCACCCGTGGGAGTGGGCGGACGACCGACGCTGGAAAGGCCAGCAGTACAAATATTATTGAAATAAGCGCGTATTGCACTAATTGCATTAATACCAATAGTTAAACTCTAAAATTAGTTATGAAACAGATTCCTTGCGATTTTTTTTAATTAATAAACGCTCCCGACACAATCATAATCTCAGAAGAGTTTAAATGAAGTTTTTGAAATAGCGTCATCATAAACAAGTATCTACCTTATAATCTTCAAATTACCAAACCGAATAATTTATAGTTCGAAATACTTTTATTAAGTAATATATATACATATATTTATGGACCAAAAATTCTTTTGCTAGCCGTTTAAGAGCTTCGAAAATAAACTCAAAATAATGCCGTAAACAAACAACCGCTTAAGTTTTTATTGGAGTTTAAACAAACCTACATTCCTACACACATCGACCATGTTAATGAAATTGCGATTTATTTGTATCTAAGGATGACAAATAATTGATTTTTTAAATAACGAAACGAACAGACGAGATGGTAATTGATCTGGTCTACACAAATTTAAACGCAAAGACGTACCGTTTTATGCTTGTTATCCTAACATTGAAGAAAGTATTATGCACCTTCTTATAGATTGTCCAAAGTATTCAAGGGATAGGACAGATATAGAG
>DWLS01007319.1:0-10836 GCA_018246255.1 Pachliopta kotzebuea | reverse complement strand
CCCGAAGCTCGCAGATCCGGACTCCGCGAGCCGAAAAGTATATATATATATATAAATTATATAATATAAGGGAGAGGAGAGGGAAGAGGATTTGGGGAAGGAGGAAGAGGAGGGGAGAAAAAGAGGGAGATGATAATATAGGTACTTATATATAAACTGTAGCCATTAATATTACCTATTTCTTTTAATTGCAATAATGTTTCTTTTATTATAAATACATTCTAATATTGTTTAATCTATACTAGCTTTTATATGTCAAAAATTTGTAAATGTGAATGCAGTGTTTACCTTTTAACAATCATCTATTTAGTTTTTTTTTTTCATAATCTCTTTGTTTGCTATAGATAATGTATGATTGATTGTGAACCTAATAAATAAATAAATAATACTAATACTGTCTTAACACTTTACTGGCGTGGTGATTTAATGTGAATTACTTCTAGTGAGAGAAGGCTCCTAGTTTCAGTAATGGCTACAATAATACAATGTCTATTTTTTTATGTTTTACGTTGTTTCAGAATTTTGAAACCGAAATTTCTTTCAATGTGAAAATAATTCGTAATATTAACAGAATTACAGATTCGAACCTGCGATTTATATTGCATACTAAATTACAAACTTTTCCAAAATCTTCCAAATATTATGTCATAAAAATACTATATTATATATCATTCTTTACATGATTTATTTATTACTATATAAAATTATTCATTTTCGGACACGTAATAAATGTAGATTCATTACTTCTAATATACATATGTACTGTGTAATATATGCATGCACTGTGCTTGTTTAATACTTTACAACTAGTAGTTAAAATTTTAATAAATGTTCGAAACCAAGGAAAGCGATAAACAAAAAGTTATATTAAATGTATTTAAAAAAAATCATAATTTTTCACGATGAAAATGATGTTTTTTCCGGATTGATTTTGTTGCCTTCGGCCACTATTATGGCAATGAAAGCTTTATCAATTCCAGAACTCGCGAATCCTTACTCCGCAAGCTAAAAAGTATTATAAAACTATAAGAGAGAGGAGAAAGCCGAAGGAAAAAGGATGTCAGAAGGGAAGAGATGGACCGAGATATAAGTGGGAAGAGTAATGGGAGAGATAATTCAATAGATACTTATATATGGAAACTGTACCTTAATCTAAATTCATGAAAATGTGTGACATGCGTTAGAGTATGTAATAGTGCTGAAACTTTCATTTAAACACTCATGGAAATTTCCAGAACTCATTCGGAAGTGCTGAGGAAAGATTCTTTATGTGACGTCAACAACTGGCCTTTCCCCGCGAGGTACAGCGCAAGCTTTCAGTGCCCATGCGCGAAGCTCTGCCTTTAGTAAGCATGAGCAAAGCTCAACCGCGGTGGCTCACAGCAACCCCATCAAAAAGGAAAACAAAAAATGAAGATCCTAACTTAGAGTTCCCTCTAAGTTACGATCTGTTAAATCACATTTAGTTACCACTAATCAAGCATTAGGTATTTTAGTAGACTTAACTTACAGATGTTAAATTTAGACTTTGCTTAGACTATTTAACTGTAAGGATTCATACATTGTAAGAGGAATTATATATTTGCAAATATCATTGCTATCATCATCAATCTTTTTCCATCTACAGCAGGATACAGGCTTTCTCCAATGTATATTATATTTATTAAATGTATATTATTACAACAGATATCCCCTACTTCAACTTATTATGATGGGCAAAGCTGAAAGTGGAAGAAGTTGGACGCAGAAGAAGATCCTGGCTGCGAGGTACTAGGGAGTGAAGCGGTTTCATCGGCCATCCTCCAGTAATGGAGAGGCACTTTAAGAAGAAGAATTATACAAACCGGAGGTCTAAATAAACTGGTAAGTATTACTGTCATATCTGAGTAAGTGCTGCGTTATCTGTTAGCATTGTACTCGGTGACCAAGAACCTGTCATAGCTGGACATGGTCATGGACACAGACACCAAGTTCTATAGCATACAATTTGAAGAATGACAAAGATCTTTATAGCACCTTTTTCTTGAAAAGAATAGATAAAGAGTGGAGCGGGGGAAAAAAAATTTGGTGTTTCCATTCAAATGCATTATAAATGTAAGGATATCGTGAATAGGCTGTACTGTGTTTTACGTACATAGACCAGATCATTACTAAACACCAGGTGTAATTGTGATTAAGGAAATATTATACGTTTAACTTTCATTTATTTTATTTTAAAAATCTAGCAATACCTAAAATTAGGGTCTAATATGCGGACTTGATGCCTACAGACATTCTCTACAAGTCAACCTAGGAGGTGGGAGATGCTGTAGAAGGTGAAGTGTAGAAGGTAGATTTAAAGTTAAATAATAATAGTCATTATATGGTATATACATATACTTGCTTATACATACAAATACATACACGTACATAAATACAAAAGAAGATAAATATATATACAAATATTAATAGTAAGTAATAGTAAAAATTATGAAATTTATTAGATCGAAATATTCACAAGTGGATCTCTTTAATACTACATCATCATGATTGTCGTGTCGTGATCATCAGCCGTTATACGCCCACTGCTGGATATAGATCTCCTCCAAAGATCTCAGAAACAAATAATTGAACGTGAAAATTTGTCAAGTGTACTTGTACCTTTTGTAGTTGTCAAAGATATTCTCAAGCGCGAGAGGCTCATTCGCATCCGGTCAGAAAGTGCGCAAATAGTTTTGCGCGTTTTCACCAAACAAGAGGGTGCACGCGCCGCATACATAAGCACCGATCTAAGTAAACGAGTTGACAATTTAGGGCGCACCTGTATAGTCAGACTTGTATGTACGGCAGTGTTGCCACAGTAGAGAGAACACAACAAACTTTCATCACCATCATTCAATTTGTTTTTAATTTTTATATCCACGCGATTTGATACATGTCTTACAGCACGTGATATTTGTTATACTAACACATTAATTAAAAAATTCATTGGTGCAAGCCGGATTCAAACACAGTACTCACAGTGTGGAAGGCAGGCGTTCAAACCACTACGCTATCACGGCTATGTAGCTCTGAAGTCTCGAGCTTATTTGCGAATTTAAATCACTTAATAACTCAGTGATGAGAATTTAAACAGTGATGAGACTAGAAACTGTGATGAGAATAAAAAAAACTATTGGTATCAAATCAGATCGAATCATGAGATGGTTCGATCTGATTTGATACCAATAGTTTAATCCTGCAGCATACATAAAAAGAACTCTTAAAATGAGAGCTCCAACGTCTGTTTCCTCACAGTATCTTCCTTCACTAGAAACTTTACTAGGGGTAACTCTCTTAGCCCTGTCGTCTCGGGATATCAAGAATAAGACTAAGGTAAGCCCTGCCTGTCGTAGAAGGCGACTGAAAGGGTTTTAGGATTCGCGGACTTTGAGGGTGGGAGCCCTCACTGTACATTGAGTGAGCCCGGGGCGGACGGCAAGTACGAAGTGGTCTCGTATTTTGTCACAGCATACTGTTAATACTGGGGAGGGCAACAGCTCTCCCCGGGATGTGCTTACCAGCAGTGAAGGGAGCCACCGGTTAGTTCCGCAGGAGATCCCGCTTCCTTCCGCAATGCACTGAGGATGACCACCGAGGGGGTTTTAGTGGGTATAAATTCCACAAAACCCTGACTTCACCCCAGAAGTAGGGTATCTTCCCGAAGATTTCCCCGACAAAAAATACGACTATCACGGCTCTTATCAACACTTTATACATCAAAGTAATTCATACAAATTGACATGATAAGAAAGTGATAACTATCCAGACAAATGATAGGCAGGTGCTCCGGAAGCGAACCTAAGATAGGTTATCCGCATCCTGTAGAAATTGAAGAATATCAATAATACTAAAGTAGTTTAGGATTACAGGATATATCCCTTTTTTTGTCGCAAGGAAAATTTTCAAAAGAAACGCTTCGGGGGTGAAGACAGGGTTATATGGGATTTATACCCAATAAACCCCTCGGTGGTCATCTTCGGTGAATTGCGGAAGGTCCTAGAATCTCTTACAGAACTCTCCAGTGTCTGACATCCCGGAGAGAGCTGTTGCCCTTCCCACAGGATTTATTCTTAACTCGGAAATCACGGACGATAATAAAATGTATAAATCTATGTTTTTTAGGAGAAATAAAGTTAAAGATAAAATTTCTACATATATAAAAATCGATAATAGTTTTTAACCATGTATTGATACTTCACTCAGGTTCAAATAGCATTTTAACTAGACATTACAATGCTAAGAAGTAATCGCTGATTTCTGTTATCGTCCTACTATTTACAAAGTAAACAAGTTATTTACATATCGTGAAGTAAAGCGGAAATTATTGTCATAAATTTTCAACAACAAAGAGATCTCAAAAAATCCTCAAAAAAATCGTCCAAATACCTTGCTTCTGTAGGAAATCAGGGTTATGTGGGATTTATACCAAATAAAACCCATTGGTGGCTATCCTCAGTGCATTGCGTGGGCTCTCAGCGGTGCCTCCATCACCCACAGTACTACGAATACGAGACTACTTTATGCTTGTCTTCCGCCCCCGGGATCTGTTAATGAACAGTGAGGGCCCCCATCTACAAAGCCCGTAAACCTGAGAAAACCTTTTAGTCGGATTCTACCACAAACAAGGCTTATATTAGTTCTATTCTTCGTAGCCACATATAGTACCCACAAAATATGATTCATATCTATATTAAGGTTATACAAGATTGATAGTAGCGTTATAAATAACGTCAGTGTAGCCATTACAATTTTTAATTAATACAGTTTAACTAAATCGGTTTAAAACTTGTTTACAAGTTAGTTAACTTAACCGGATGTTTTACAGGTTTCACCTAACAGATGGCGCGCGTCGCATCACAAATGGGCGGGCGGGCGCGAAAGTGATGCGCGCGTAGCATCGCCAATTGTATCGCTACATTGACTACAATTGACGAAATATAAACAGGGATATATTAACTAAATATTTAATTAACATACTTCAATATATTTTCAAATAATTAACTACTATATAGATAACAAATGTTAAAATTGTGATTGTTTAAACGCACTCACACAAAACTAACTCTTAAATGTTTATAGTTTAAATAGAGCAAAATTTTTATGATTGCAGATATACAAGTTCAGTGATTTAACCTGAACTTGTATATCTTTTTTTTTTAATTATGCAGGTTAATAAAATGTTAACATCACAGAAACTTCTCCAATTTTAGAAGGTTAGTTCAGTGCACTTCGAAGATACGTACAATATCAATTTATGATAAGCTAAATTTGTTTTGATGCAAACAAAACTAAAGCATGTTTTTAATATAATCAAAGACTGTTGATGTTGTTAGTTAGACTGTTGTTAGTGAGGTTCAAAGACTACCTCGCCAACAACAGCCAACCTTGTCAACCTAAACGCGTAGAAGTTGAAGGTCGTTGAACGCTCCAACACACCCATAAGTGTTACTCTACCGAAATCTGCATGTAACTATGCAACGAATTTAAATATGCAACGTTTCCGCTCATACAATTTTACTGGCTTCCTTTCTATTTAAAAATGTACTTATTTTCAAAAACTTTTTACTTAAAAAGTATAGGTAATCTACAATTTAACTTAAGTCTTTTTGAAGTTCTTTATCCATTTATATATCATCTAAAATGTCATCGAAGAAGCAATACACTTTAAAGATAGATTATTCTATATAATGATTTAAGATTATAGTCAAAAATAATTTTAGACCTTAAACTGGTCCCTGTTTAGCGGTTGGAATCAGTATTCGTAACTTGATAACTTACGAAGAAGCAAAAAGAACCCTTAATGGATGTGGTGTATCATTAGAAACACTACTACAGATTCAATTTGATTAAACTTCTCTTTTAAGTTAAAATATTTCTAGTGTTTTATGTTTAAGATAATTTGTTTTTTAGTAATTAGTATGAATGCTTTGTTTGGATGCTATTAGCAAAAATGTGATAGTAATGATAAAAACATCTATACCACATTCATCAATGTTTCATTACATCAATGCTTTTCAATGCAAATCAGACTACCGTCTATTGCGTCATAATGGAAACAGTGTGACGGAAGTATACTAATATAGTATCATGAACGTCATTTTTTGTTGTTTATACTTTCATTCCTTTGATGGTAAGAAACGTGGTAAAATAATTACAGTTATAGTGTTTACTTAATGTTATTCATAAATGAAAAGCTCATTCAGGTATATGTCTTGAGATACAAGCTCTATATTGTATTAAATCTAAAGGGTATCTGATTTATTATACAATATAGGATTGGTAGTTAAACAGGTGAGTTCGGCCAAATTATAGTTCACGTATGTTCCTGGAATCGAACTAGGAATGGTGCTACAAGATGATTATCCACTACACCACGGAGAGAGAATAAGGAAAGAAATGTGATATTTAACGTAGGAATGAATTATTAAGTGGTAGTTAATTTTAAAATAAGGAATTCGTGTACACGGACGTTCGTACTTAAAATCGGGTGATCGACCGTCAACAACAAAGTTCAACGTACGAAGCCGGAAAAAACGTTTTTGCATAACACTCTCTCATGTGGAATCCTAAATGTGATTTCATTAACATAACTTACTCGCCTTACGTCTATACAACGGTAATGCTGTATTAGTAAAGACAAGTTTCCAGTTGACCCTGGGATAAATATGAACCCAGGGATTTGACAAGGAAATCTTTAAGATGAATAGGCTTCTCCGTAACTAATAAGTTTACCACTTAGGCTACATCTCCGCTTACTATTAGGTATAAACGTTATCAATGACTATTATATTATATTATATGAAAGCAGCTAATCTATCAAACAGTTATTTATACCGATAAACTAGCAAATCAGGAAACGTCTCCTAGATTAAATATATAGAAAATACATAAACAGTCCACTGTTCCCACCGCTGGGATTGAAAGCCTTCTTTAATAAGCACAGTCAATGTTAAAACCTACCACGGTAGCTAAGAGTTAGGGCATTGAAAGCGTTAGCGTTTGACTATCAATTGTCACTTAACTCTACGTGAAATGACGTCAAATTTTAGCCTATTGATATTAAAAAAAATCTACAAATCCTTCGCCAAATGTTGTCTTGATATGGACTGTTTAACGTTGAATCTATTCCCCAAGAAACAAACTGTAAAGGCAAATGTAGCGTAGCAACACACAGATACATTAAATAAAACAAACGCTATTTAACAAACTGTTTGTCTGTTCGTGTGTTGCTATAGTGTGTATAGTTTAGTACTATATTTGCAATAGACTTTTCTCACTGGTTCGCGTTGTGTACGGGCGCGGGTGCGTCGACCCGCCGGTGACGCAACGCTTTACGCAACCGAGCCTTGAACTACGGCGCCGTTTCTAAACGGATCGTGCTTTACTTTTTAACTGACAAACACACGCGTTTCTATTTATTATTAACTTAATATGTTTAAAACCACCTTTCCCTAAGCGCTGTTATTATACACGCTAAAATATTTAATCACAAAATCGTCATTTACTCTCATACAAGTAAATCAAGTACTACAGATACATATGAATTATCATCATAATTTGAGCCGGTGGAAGTCCACTGTTGAGAATTATTTCACCTTACCACCATAGCTCCTATCTCTGTTAAACATTCCAACCATTGTATACAGTGAAATTACTAGACTTAGCGTCTGATATACAAAATCATGCAGCGTAATAACTCCAGTTTATTATAGCGTGTCACTAACCATCTGGTTAAATAGTCGATTCGTCGAATAAATGAAAATTTTTAAATCTGTAAAAAACCTAATAGTAAAATTGAGTATTTAAATAGCTTTTATAATAAACACTAGAAACGAAAAGCACTCCTCATAATTTTCTTGTAATTTATACTCCGCCGGTACGTTCTCATAGCGCGGGGTTCAAGGCCCTTGACATTTCACGGATTTCTCCTTTCATCAGACGAACTCTGACTTCAAGATGTTATCCTGTTATTCATTGCTTATATCTGCCTTCTAAATCAATGTGAAGAGGATAAGTTTAATTTGTTAGAACAATATTAATTACGTTTTGTGATAGGACAAATATTTGTTATTGACAAGTGATAGGACTTTATGGAGGAAGACCTTTGGAAGGTACCGTTTTAAACTAATACATAAATATGTAAAGCTTAAGCTATACTGCAGACAATAAAATTAGTAACATGACAGTACTTCAAATTTTGAAAAAACAAGATGAGGTGCTGTATAAATGTTATAAGTATTGTCTAATTATAATAATGATGAATCACAATGTAAACCTGTATGATGGAGAAAGTAATGAATTTGTTTGAAAGTTATGTCCTTCAAAGAAGACTAGTAATACTTGATAGTACCTTTTTAGCAGGTTTATTAAAGATCAACGTCTAATAATATCTGGTGAGTGGAATGAAGTGTTCATGCGCAGGTACGTCGGCAGTCATGGAGACAAACACGGTGTCAGTTGCGCAACGCGGGCGCGGTGCACTTCCTCGCTGAACGGTTTCCGTGCAGGTTCAAGGCCCGGGTTACGTCAGCTTCCCCGCATTTCACCTTACGTCACCGCAAGTTCCGCACGCATCATGCTCACGATCAAACAGAAACGACGCAATAGGACAGAGCAAAAAAATATACCACAAGACGACTAGTTATTCAACTAACAGGTCGTTTACTTTGCGACAAACGAAACGACTAAGTCACTATTTAAAATGTTTAGTCATCACCATATTATGCTCATTTCAGATGAATGGTAATTGTTTAGCGACAGATTATCATAATACTTATTTTAAAGTAGACAACTTCTCAAAGTTTTTTAAAGTTAAGGTTAAAAAGCGAATAAATTGCTTCCGTGTAGTAAATTTACAACTTTTGGGGAACTGCAATATCATTAACGAACTTTAATTAACCTCTTCCTTCTTAAATGAAACCTTGTCTCCATTATGATCAAATGATTGAAAAAACATTGTATATGTTTAAGAAATTTATTGACAGCTGAATTGTTTTCTTTTTTTTAGTTCATCGACATATTTAATAGAGTTGCTTTTAAAGTTTAGAGATGTCTTTCAACATTACGGGAAAATATAACCGAAGTTAAATTGTAGTTACATACGAATAATGGAATGGTTTTGAATAACGATATTTCCATACGTTTTTTAGCATAAGTAAAGATTATTTTACGAAGAAAAGTATTGGTTTTAAAACTTAAACCATAATACAGGAGTAATGCGATAAATGTAAAGAATTGTAATATTTCTAAAACATAACATTGTATGTACTGTGTATTGCGAGTTTACTTTCTTCATTACTATTTTTCAATGTAATATTTCCTCACTTTTTTCACAACTGACATATTTATGGCTGAATACAGCATCTATCATCATCATCTACTCAAAAATGCTAGCGCGTTAAAGAGAAAAGAACTCATCTGTTTAGTTTGTGGTTTTCGATTTAAATCATATCCTCGCTAAATAGGGATACATAACATGTTAGTAAATTACACGAATGGATGCTGCATGTATGTTGATGTATAAAATATGACAAATGTAATTAGATTTATAATTTATCTATTAATTAAACTTTCCTTTATGGATTACTGGAAATGTTTTTAGTCATAGTGTAGGTGGGGACTGAGCAGGACTATGAGGAGTTCTAATTCTCAGTGGTAAATATCTTCTGGCTGATAATGTAATAGAATATTAGTAGTTTTCCGTTGCATTTAACTAAAAAATAAAAAGTAATATATAATTAATAAATTCAAAACGTTACCATAGCTATATATATAGCATATATCAGCCATTAAGTTGGCATAGCGACATCCCATTACGCACGGACGCACGCCAAGAAAGGGAAGGTATTAGAAGTAAGAGCTTTTCAAGTCTCGAATATTGCGCTTGTTCCAGAACAGAAAATTAAATCTGCATCTCAAGAACCAGCGCTCTCCAAAGGGACTAAAAGAAAAGAATACATCTGATGGTAAGTAATACGCTTGCCCATAACGAAGCGCTAGTAAAGATGGTAAAGTCTCGTTTCCACAGTTATTTCATTACTTTACAACGTCTCTCAAACCGAAACAGTTATATTTGTCGGTTGCAATAGGATCTGCGACGGTACCTACCTAGACGGGCTCCGGTATCAGAGACCTACTATCAGTGGTATTTCTGATATGTATCCGTATGTGTGTGTGTAATATAATTCTAAATTATTCTCGTGACCGCTCCGCATTGGTGATCCAACAACGCTAACGCGACTTTTTTGCAACCTTCAAACGTAACGCAACCCGTTAACGTTAATCGCCGGTTTCCGCGCGGGGCACGCGAACGTCACACCTGAGCTCGCTTCCCGCCGCCGCGTTGCGCAACAGGAAAGCGGGGGTGTGGCCGCGGCAGAGTGAAAGTGCGCGGCCGACGCACCCGGCCCGCGCGACGAATGTCAATGCGACGCGCACGCGCCGCGCATGCGCAGCGGCCAGCACCGCGCACCGCGCACTACACACTACACACTACACACCGCATCAAATCAAATCAAATCCTTTTTATCGCGAATAATGACGTAACGCTTGTTTCCTTTTTTTTGGAATAATCTAAAAATTTTTTTAATTATTAAAATAAAATTTAACCCCAAAAATCTCATATTTTATTATGTTTTTAATATTTATGCAAAACTTTATAATCCATAGACAAAAGACGCCTATAATGCATATATATTTTTTTTATTTAAAAAACTTTATTACAACACCTTAAAATAGAGTACAATAGGCGGACTTACTGCCTACAGGCATTCTCTGCCAGTCAACCTAGGAGGTGGGAGATGATGTAGTAGGTGA
>DWLS01007318.1:0-10836 GCA_018246255.1 Pachliopta kotzebuea | reverse complement strand
ACCGGCATGTTAGCAGTCGTAACATCGCCCAGGAGCTAAAAATGGACCACAAAACAGTTTTAAACCATTTACACAAAATTGGATTCAAAAAGAAGCTCGATGTTTGGGTGCCACACCAATTAACAGAAAAAAACATGGTGGATCGAATTTCCATCTGCGAAGCCTTGGCCAAACGGAATAAGATAGACCCATTTCTTAAACGGATGGTGACTGGAGATGAGAATTGGATCACATACGATAATCCTGTGCGAAACCGATCATGGTCAAAGAGCGGTGAAGCACCTCAAACGGTGGCCAAACCATGACTAACGGCCAGGAAGGATCTGCTGTGCATTTGGTGGGACTGGAAGGGGATTATTTATTATAAGTTTTTTCCACATGGCCAAGCACTAAATTCTGATCTCTACGCCACACACGTCTACAGTGACTCGCCAGAAACTTCGGGAGCTTGCTTGGGAAGTTTTAATGCATCCGCCATACAGTCCGGACTTGGCACCAAGCGATTACCATCTTTTTCTTGCATTACAAAATTTCTTTAGTGATAAAAAATTGGCATTTACGGAAGATTGTGAAAATCGGCTACTAGAGTTTTTTTTGCAAATAGAGACCTGGACTTCTACGAGAGAGGCATTATAAAGTTATCTTTAAAATGACAACAAATTATAAAACAAAATGCTGCATATTTGACCCAAATCGGACAATCCGATGCATGTTAAATAAAATCCTGAAGTTCATATAAAAATAATGGATTTCTTTTCCCCCAACCTATTATATTATTTTCCTTTTAAGTCTTATCTTACTAATTTTTTATAAGTTCTAAGCACTAATGTTTTATTTTGATTTATTACATTTCCCAAGATTTTCTTGAAATACTTTATGAATATACGGCGACTTTCGTCTGCATTCGAATCGAGTCGACGCGATGCTACCAATATCAATCCTCTGTCCCATGCCCATTTTGCAGTTCAATCTCTCTCGCCCAAATAAGTGAGGTGATCACATGCATGGATAGGGCACATTGCTCGAAAGAGTGCAAGCTCACAACAGTGACGTTCACTTACTGGTAAACGCAGATAATCTGGAGCAGATCCCGCCCACTCGGTGGATATGGGTAGCACAGGATAGTTAGGCGTAGAGGTCATGCATCTATGTGAAGCAGCGGATCTCTATCGGGTGATGATAATGACTTACAAGAAATACCGGCGGTCATACGAAATGACCGCTGTCCTAGTTATTATAAATTGTATTCAAAATAAATTTAAATGCATAAAAAAATAACGATTGTATTAGTTAAAAATATTTAAATATCATAACAATTTAATTAAAACACGGTAAGTATGATATCTATATATGTAAACTATTTGAATGCCGCAGCATTTATTCCCTTTACCCCATTGACTTGTACAGTTACGTAAGCAACCAATAAGTTATTAGAGACAAACTGACACACTTTAGCCGCTTATGATCAAGCTTTACATATATCAATGTAGTTGTGTTTACGGTTGTAATATAGATTTTTGTTGTACAAAAGATAAAGACAAATATGACGTTTAATTGTAAAAATAGTGTTTTTTTAGGCCTGGGGATCCACCCGAATATGGATACTTGTATGGGATTCCAGCAGCAGCATTACTTGGAGGATACATTACCACTGCAATGCAGGTATACAGCGTTGTAAAAGTGATATATGTTGTGGTAAAATATTATCTGATATTATACAAGATCACATGTTGTGGTGTTTGGTTTGTGGTAGGTTTTCCGAACTTGATTAGCTACCGCCCCCGCATTATTATTCTGTCGTCATAACGGCTTTGATTCAGACAACATATACAAACCTTCTGGACACATACACTTTATTGGTCACGGCCTCATTGTCACTTAACGCCATGTGAAATTGAGGTAGTTTTAGCCAATTATAGATAACAGAACAACAATTTATGTCAATAATAATTTAAATTTTGCACAATACAGGGTTACCCAGAAGTGCATCAAATGGCTTACCTTGCGTCATCACTATGCTGCGTCGGTGCGCTTGCCGGTCTTAGCTCACAGACCACAGCCAGAAAAGGAAACTATCTTGGAATGGTACATGATACAGTATTTCGTTGATTATTTGAAAAAATAATTGATTATGCAATCGATGATTAGAAAAGGCATCCATAAAAGAGTGACACAGCTAAACGACTCGACTCAAGACCCGCTCATTGTAATCTTGATGACTTTAGTTTTAATCTATTGATCATTGTAAAGGCAGTGAGACATTATTGACTTTTAAAACATAACTCCTACATAATCGCTTAAGTTACCATTATTGCTTTTTTTAATATGTAGTATTTATGTTTTTGTCTACATATACGGCTGTATTAAATTTCGCTAAAAATTTTAAGCTTAAATTTTAGCGCCAAGCCAGTTATGTATATTTTTTAACTAACGAGGCAACTTGAGTTACAGCTAATCACCATTTTGATGATTCTTTAGTAATATGAGATTGCTCTTTAATATATCTTCACATATTATCGTAACTATTTAAGAGAATAAAGCTTAGAAATATTTTAGATTGGAGTTGCTGGTGGAATTGCGGCTACATTGGGTGCTATGACTCCCAATGCAGAGGTCCTCGCCCAAATGATAGGTGTCGCTGGTATCGGCGGCCTTCTGGGGAGCGTTATTGCTAAAAAGATTGAAATCACGGATTTGCCTCAGCTTGTAGCTGGTTTTCACAGGTAATTATTTATTAAAACTTCGCATACATGCATGGTCGCGTATGCCGCCCACACACACTCAGCCACGCACTGTCACAAAGAGAAATTTATTACTTGATGGAGACTTTGTTTTTAAATTAAATGCTAATTTAGCTTCTTTCAAACAAAATGAAGAGAATTTAATATTAAAAATTTTGCTGTTTGTTTAGCCCTATATAGGAATCCTAACAAAGCAGTATTTAATTTTTTTTCATCAGCCTAGTGGGGATGGCGGCTGTTTTAACTTGCATCGCTACCTACATGCACGATTTCCCGGCGATGGCGTTCGACCCTACGGCTGCTACCCTCAAGACTTCTCTGTTCTTGGGTACTTACATTGGAGGAATTACCTTTACGTAAGTTTTTAACACTTTTACGTACGTCTCGCAGGAGTATCATGATGTTTTACACAAACACGCTCCTTACTGGTAAAGGAACACATCGGAGACGGACCTGTCCAAAAAACCAACAGCTTTAGTGGACGTGCGATTTTTGCCAATTTGCGTCACCTGATCCACTTGGTGATGGTGGTCAAATCATAACCACATCTTTATTATATAACAATAGAGAATTCTCCTTAAAATATGCCGCAGAATTAAAAAAAAGCGTTGATTTGTATGCTATTTTAAAGGATATTTAATTTAGTAAATTAAAGCAGGTATCTGTTAAATGTGTTTTAAGCATTTTTTAAAAACTTTTTTTTTTTTGCTGCCAAAACATGCTAATCTTTGCTAACCAAACTGATAGTTGTTATTCATAAGTAAAAATTTGTTTACAACGATTATCCAACATCAGATAACTTGGTGCTTTTTACTTTATATGAACGAATTAATATTTTTATAACATTAGAACTCTTAAAGTCGAATAAGTGTTTTGTTAAACCCATTGAAAACTTATTAGCATTTAACTATCTGCATCGTTTAATTCATGTGCAAAATTTAACAGCGGCTCACTCGTAGCTTATGGGAAGTTACAAGGCTCGCTGTCCTCAGCGCCACTATTACTCCCTGGGAGGCACGCAATCAATGCTGGCTTGCTGGCAGGCTCGCTGGGTTGTGGCGGAGCACTCATAGCGTTACCTGATGCGCCTGGGCTGCCTCTTCTGTCTGCTGCAGCTATACTCAGTGGAATACAAGGGCTTACGCTGACTGCGGCCATTGGAGGTACTAATGATTTTATTACTGCTACCATAAGGCAGTAGTTATACGTTGAGATGTTTGCTTGGGGTAGCATTTTCGAACCTGCCTAACATGCTATTATCTTCATAATCTTTTTATCTAAATCTTAAGTTTTTTATCTGTCAACATTTGACACCTCGTATTTTGAGCGAGCACACTTCACCATCCATATCCTGATTGTAATTTAAATACAATGTAAGTTTGAGAGTAACAGTTGTTATCCAAATAAAATAAAAAAAGAACCGTAAGACTTTTCAACTCGTCATTTTAATACAGATACTTCTTAACATAATCGCCGTCATCGCAATGGAACCAATTTTCCTTGGTTTAATCGAAAACTTGAAAAATGTCATGTTTATATTTAAGCTCTTTAGAACTAAATTTTTCAATTTATTAATAGTTTGTGTTAGTTTGCATATTAACAGAAAAAATATTATTCTTTAGGTCAATAAAAGATGTATCTCAGAATTATTTTTAATAAAATTTATATCAAGCATATAATAATTTGTTACACTTAGGTGCCGATATGCCGGTTGTGATAACAGTACTTAACAGCTACTCCGGATGGGCACTTTGTGCAGAGGGTTTCATGTTGAACAACTCTCTCATGACTATTGTTGGTGCACTCATTGGCAGTTCCGGTGCTATACTTTCGTACATTATGTGCAAGGTAAATCATTTTTAAGAAAATTATATGTATAAATACGTTAAGAATTTATTAATTTAGATTTCGGTGTATATTTGTCGAAATTAAAAATTCCAGCATTGTTTTTATTGACAATAATGCACATTATCGTTCCCCATGACTTGTTTTGAAAAAATTATTCCCATAGAGACAATATGAATTTGAGAAGTGATTAAAAAATCCGTTTCTATTTATTATGCAAGTGTCGAAGCAGCTGTGTTCTTGTTAAAATAACAGAATTTATGAGACATCTTATATCACAAAGCCACAAGCAAAATTTTATGTGATATTCACATCCTTAATACCACTCATTATTTGTACTGGTAGTTTCATTAAGCATCATCTTAATGTCTTGTTTAGTATTCACGCTGTTTAATCAAAAACATATTTTTAAAGGCTATGAATCGTTCTTTGCCGAATGTGATACTCGGCGGATACGGCGTGGCGACTGGAGGTTCCGCGCGTCCGGCTGGTGCTACGCATACCGAGCTCAACATAGACTCTGTCGCCGACCTTATAAATCGTGCCTCGTCTATTATCATCACGCCTGGTACGTATTGTTGATTCTACTTGGCGGAGATCTAACGAGAGGCTATTGCATTCCTTGTTTCTGCCACCGCGCGGTAGGGTACAAAAATTAATGATTAAAGTTGAAAATCTCTACATGTAGTGAGATTGTTTGTGACAATATATATCATATTACCTCTTAAGGCAATAAATTCTTTGTAATACAAATATCCATGTAGACCGATACTCAAGTTAAAAATTTATCTTATTATATTCATTACCATTTCAGCGTATAGTTGTCCACTAATGAAATCAGGCCTAACCAGTTCCTGTGCGACGGCACATAAATCTCTTCCACTTTGAGCTTTTTTATAACACAACTACTTATTATATAATTTAATTTCATATCCTACAGGTTATGGACTATGTGTAGCTAAAGCACAGTATCCTATCGCGGAACTCGTTGATTATCTGAAGTCATCTGGAAAAAGAGTTCGATTCGCCATTCATCCAGTTGCAGGTAAGGTTTGGAACGTTCGAAACACGATTATAAGAACAATGTATATAGTTTTACCTAATCTTTGTGGTAGTGAACACAAATATCATTCTGGGCCTATTATAACTAAAAAAGTAAAACTATTTGTAACGATAATAAAGGTTGTACGAGGTGTAACAAGAAAGGAATATGTTTATGCGATACCATCGGTTTCTCGAGATATGTTTCTAAAATATTTATCATTACACTTTAGTTTAGGTTACGAAATATGTTATATACATATAAGGTAGATATTGTCTGAAACTCTCAACTAGTACATATATGCGTAAATTAAGCATTGTATTATAATAACAGGTCGTATGCCAGGACAACTGAATGTATTACTTGCTGAAGCTGGAGTTCCCTACGATGATGTTTTTGAAATGGAAGAAATAAATGACGAATTTCCTGATACAGACCTTGTACTAGTAATTGGTAGGTATTTTATTTTAATAAAAAGAGAAAAGTTTTAGTTTATTAAATAAGCTATAGGAAAAGTATATGAATGAATGAAGTTCTTAATTTTTTATTTTGAAAAGAAACACTGGGTGATAAATCGTGCCGCAAAGTTTAAAGATTGTTTTCAGGAAAATATATGTAAATAATAAATTTTAACTTTTATTTATTGTTATCAGAGTATTATTTCAGTCCATTTTTATTTTTAAAAAATTGCGTAATATAGTCCGATTAATACGGTAATAATCAATGGCAGTTTTTTTGGTAGTCAAACATTATTTAACGTATATTTTAATGAGCACATAATTTTTTTTTATTTATTTAATGAGCTTAAAGAGACAAGAACAAAAAGAGCATACCTTTGTAATGGTAATTATATAAAAAAATAAGTCTAATTTCGGTTATAAGACTACATATATAACGATTACGTTATATAATAATTTAAAACTTTTTTAATGACAATGAATATTAATAATTATTTTTCGATAATTTCTAGGTGCAAACGATACAGTTAACAGCGCAGCCGAAGACGACCCTAATTCTCCCATCGCAGGCATGCCAGTTCTCAAAGTATGGAAAGCAAATCAGGTAATAAATTTTATTATGTAATGTACTACAAAATTAATAATCGATCTAATTTATTACTCATGAAAACTTAGCCAAGGACATTAACGAGAGTAATTTATTTATTATAAATTACTATCATTTAAGTAATGTCAAATATCATTTGCTTGTTACAGTGTATAATAAAATTCGTGATGGCAACAATAATTTTTTTCCAACTGTTTTAGGTTGTGGTAATGAAAAGATCTATGGGGGTTGGATATGCAGCTGTAGACAATCCAATATTCTACAATCCCAATACTGCTATGCTGTTAGGCGACGCCAAAAAAACTTGCGACTCGCTGCTCGACCGTGTGAAACATCTGGCCTAATGAAAATTGTAATAATGAAGAAATTTAAATGACAACCTATTTTTGATGAATTTTTATTTTGTAAGGTATTAAAAACTTATAATATAGATAAATTAAAGAGACTTATTATCTAATGTCTCAGGACAATAGAGAACTTTCTGATGCATTGTATATCATCCTGACTGGCTGCACTTTTATAGCTTCCTTTAGTTAAAAAAATCGTCTTTAATTATTTTATTGCTTAAAAAAAATATTATCTATTTGCTTGATTAATATTATTAAATCAAGGTTTGTTGTAAAAATATATTTTTAGTAGTTAAAAGAAAACACTCATACTGAATAAAGATTGTTTTTTTATGATCAGATGTTAAAAAAATAATGCTATTGAGAACAAGATAGAACACATAAATATAATTAATTTTAAAAATATTAAATAAATTGCTTGAATAGTGCTTTTAATAAAGTTTTTATAAATAGTTACATGTGTCGCGACGGCGTTCTTTTCATTTATCTTTGCAATGTTAATCAACAATAGCGCACGTTATTTTTATTAATTATTCACAGACAACGTATATGACTAACGACGAGCTATGTTGAAACCAAGAGCGTTGCAAATTCACGTTCATGATAAAATATAGCTGCACAGTTATGTACAGTCAATGAACAGACCACTAAAGAGAACATTTTGTTGAAGTGCTGATATTTTCACAAAAAATGTTTTTGTGTTAATTTTTAAATATTTTATGTGCTATCTCATTATTAAGAGTTTTAATGTATGAAGTATATATATTGGGTATGAAGACCCCATTAATAAATTTTGAAATAAGCTTATGTTATAATAATAATAGATGACGAAAGATGTACATTTAAAAAAAACAATTTGTGGGTTGTTTTATCAGTCCTCAAATACATTAAAATAAAGAAGAAGAGATTTAAAACTATGTATCAATTAATTTATCATGATCAGATAAGACAAAGCAAAGCTCATGTTTATAGATTTCAAATAACATTAAACAGACACAATAAAATTCTGTGTACCTTAAGAGATGCTTATCTGTCAGCTAATGTCATAAAATTGAAATATGTTTATTCTTGTAAATTATTACTAGTCTAATTATGGTTAATGAAATGTCACAATTCATTCTTTAAGAAAATAATATCTATAGTTTAGGAATTATGGTTATCGTTACTTAATAGTAATTAAATACAAAAATTGAAGTATTGTTTTATACATGAATGAATTAGATAAACAAATTTGTTATTTTATTGAGTGATAATGACACAAATTTGTTTTTATATTTTGCATGCAATATTCTTTATTATTCATTTCTTAAGAGATTATGTAAATTTATCATTCCATACGCAATTTAAAATATATAATGGTTAAATTACTAGAAAGATGTTTACTACATTTTACTGTTATTATAAGTAGCTGTTGAGATTAAAGTAATTTAAAATACCATTTTTGTATGAATCCATTAAATTTAGAAAGTATACATAAAGGATATTTTATTTGCACAAATTACACAGTGCCAAAATAATGGTTATCTTATGATTGAACAGTTATTTACGGAAAACACCACAGTTAATTTGCACAATGTATATTTTCATAAGGTAAGAAATACAAATTTGTAATAAATTGAAATTTTATTTATTACCTTGTACAGGTTTTATCGTAAATGATCAACATATAAGAAAAAAAAATTGTCCTTTTTTATATAAAGTCTTTGATTAATATAAAGAGTATATAATCAAAGATTCTGGTCATAAATTAGATATAAATAATTTTATGTGAAGTAAGGTTAGAACATTCCACCGCCAATACACTCGTGTTGGAAAATAGTATAAAGAGGGTACAACACGAACATAACGACGGCTATTCTTGCGATCTATATTATTCCTGAAATGGCCCCATGTTCAGTGGTGCACGTCAATATTCAATATCATGAAAAGAAAGTGATTTTTTTTTGTAAATATTTTTTACGGCTCTTGATACGAGTCCTTTTCAGCCTAAGGAAAGTGATACAATTGTAGTGTTGTATGTTACAAAAATTTCTGAGTCAAATTGCACAATCGTGTTTACAAATCATCTTAATAATTTTACAATTTATAACATAAAGGTAATAATAGTTTTTTTTTTTTAATTGTATTCCTTTTTTTGCCCTTTTATTCAACAACGAATGAATTATTATGTAATTCATATAATTTAAAAAGTTACTTTCTTAACTATCTTTATAAATGTACGAACTAAAATTTAATCAAGGTTATTTTATTGACTAAACCCAAATTAATGAGAAAATAGGAGAGTCTTATAAAATTTATGATATCAACAGTGTACAGTACACATTAAGAACAATAGTACAAATTCAGTTGCAATAAATTGATATAAACTCACCGACATCATCAACGTCTGGATCTGAATTGACATTTGGTAATCTTGTGTACTATAGTTTTGTTTATTAAAAACGGTTTACTTTTTTAGTTATTCGCTTGCCGTACGCCGAGTAACTTGTGTTTTATATTAGAATGGTATGTGGCAATAATTGTAAAATATCATCTTTGGCTTTTTCCTTCGACTATCACTTATTTTATTATATCTTTCTTTCTATTATTTCTGTTATATATATCTTATTCACTAATAGCTATAAATAAAAATGACTCATATCTGATTTTTCCTCCGAAGCATTTGCTAGTACTAACTAAAAAAGGATTAAATCTTGAGAAAGGTTATTTTATTTTCTTACAAGTTTTTAGAGCAACATATTGTTTCTTTTCCATTTGCTCTGCATAAAACTTCCAAACAATAATATTATATTTATCATAATTTAAATAACAATAACAGTAAGTTATAGTATCAAGTATTATTTTACACTAACAATACATTTTTTGAATACTCTTATTTTTTATAATTTTAGGCAACTAACAATATGGCTGGAAACAGTAAATTTGCACTGCCTCTAAGCAGTGACGATAATATGGATGTGCTAAGTGTGATCTACAGATTCTTTAAAAAGGTTAGTGGGACTAATATTTATGATTAAGATATGTGTTTTAAAAAGACTCATGTCAGTCATTGTTGTAATTTATTATGATTAACTTCATAACATGAAACCTCTTCATGCATCTTCAAAATCAATTTCCTGATAAATGCTTACAATTTAGTATAAGCATGAATCAAATGTAACCTTGATGCAGGCAGTCAAGCTTGTGACTCATTCCTTAAACATTCTGCCTTAAATTTTTGCTTTTAGGCCCTATGTTTAGGATGTTAATTACAATAATTTATTGTTTTAGACATACTGAGATTCAGATCTTTAGACATACACAAAATAACAAATTATTTTTTTTTTTGTCTTCTGGGTAATCTCTTGAGTGGCTAGACCAATTTCAATTACTGTATGTATTGTCATTTAAACCTTTAATCTAATAGATATTTGTACAACATTAGTCCATTGGACACAATAATAGCACAGATTCCCACCTACGTGAAGTTTAATAATCATTATGTGTTGTAGCAATTTATACTGGTGAACATTATGCTACTTAATGTTTAAATATACGTCTTCCTATTGTGGAACAAAACATATGACGCAGAGCATTCTATTCTGGTCACAATGTATATTTATTACTTCTTTTTGTGTATCAAGAATATTTAATAATTATTTTTAAAATATTTCTTCTTGTTTAAAAAAATATTTCCATATGGGAATCGCCTTTTATAAGTTTAATCTCATCTTTCTGCAAATATCCAGCAGATCAAAATAATTTATTACAAATATTATAGTACTCTTTATTTAACAATATATTAAATATATAATAT
>DWLS01007317.1:0-10836 GCA_018246255.1 Pachliopta kotzebuea | reverse complement strand
TACCATTCCGCACCCGTAGCTTTGCGGGTGAAGCGGTTCTGGAGGACTTGGAGTGGCCTCATTTTAGCCGTAGAAGAGTGGATGAAAAGGAAGTCGTCGTGTGGTTAACTACATAACGACCACGACCATCACTCATGAGGAAGTACGACTTAGAAGATAGATCTTTTGCATTTTAATATAAATTCATAAAATATATCTTTAGAAACATAAGTATTAAGTGATGAAATGAAAACTTAAAAAAGCACTGAATAATAATATCAAGGTAAAGTAGAATCTAAATAGTTTTAATTTAAACGCCTAGTTCCATCTAAAATCAAATGTTTATATCTTTTTCTCATAAATAAATAAATAAAAACATATAAATATAACTACTAAGTTATACACGTAAGTTTTTTTTATTCGATAAGCTGATGAGCAAAGCATTCACCTGATGGTAAGTGATACGCTTGCCTAAAACATGACCCAGTTTAAGATATACACAGCCCCACTTGTGCTTGTCGCTATAAGATGTTAATCCTCATTACCGCAGTAATTTCACTAGAATACACCAACCTACAATAAACACAGTAATGTTCGCAGATTACTATTTGGCAGTAGGAATAGGAGTTGCGGAGATACATACCTAGACCTACCACCACTTACAGTTTAACTGTTTTATCATCAGCTGATAGACTTCCACTGCTGGATATAAACCTTTGCCAATAGTATAGGGATTTGGGCCATCCCTGGCCTGGCCCAATGCGGGTTAGATCGAAACCAGAGCTTCTTTGATTAGCAGGGTATACCATGAGCAAGAGAAACTGGCTTGAGTATATTAAATATACAACTTTAAAGTTAATTAAGTTTACTAGTTTATACTATGTATTACCTGGTGAAGTGAATTCGTGAAAACCGGAAATTGATATCCTTGATTTGAATCTGAGACATCCGTGTTGTACTTGTAAAGTAATCGCTTAACCATTGCTTATTTATCGATATGGTGTCTTAAGTTACTAAGTTAACTATACTTAACATCTGAGGTCTCAAGGCTTTGATCACAATGTGATGCTGTGTATATCATCTTAACTAACGCTATATTTTTGTAAGCAGGCGTATCATTTATTATCAAGCGAAAGAATATATATATATGAAAGAATATGTATGTATATTTATATTTGTTATTAATTTATTTCCAGGCTTTTTTGAAAACTTATAACAAATGATATCTTTCGCGTCCCGAACTAAGAACAGTTTGTATCTCAGAACACTAGTTTATATATTGTCTCGGTAGGATTAATATATATATATGTGTTTGAATATTAAATTAGAATATATATGTATATAAATGTTATTAATATTATAACAATAAAACCTTAGTATATGATCACACTGCACATCGGCCGTCGTTTCATTTTATTACGCGGCGCTGAACTCCCGTTACAATTAATAGTTCATACAAATAAATCGGGTGTCTCCCCCCACCCCCTTACCCTACCCCCTGGCCCTCGCTGGCCATTTGTAACCGAAGCGCTTATCTATCACACCTTTATCACGCCGTAATCATAATAAATAACTGATAACGGTTAGGTAAATATCCGTGTATTAGCGAAAGGGGGGTTCGCGCCGGTCGCGCTGAGTTATACCGACCCCCCCTTACGGACCATTATCATTAATATAAAATATTATTTACTGTTCGCGGTTTTATTTCGGTGTTACCACAGACACGGTTAACGTAATCCTCGTGGTAATTTTTAATGGACCCCCAAGCTAACAGGCCCCAGCCGGCCTGAATTTTTTACTTGTTACTGAAAGGAGTTTTTAATTTATCGCCCACCTTGAGGACTGTCAGTACTGCGGTACTATATCTTAAAGTATTTCATTTCCTGTCCCTTTTAAAACGGTTTGAGTGTATACCAAACCCCAGAAAATAAAATGTGGGGACGATACGTTCTTAAGATTAACACACTACATATATTTTTAACTGTTTAAATAAGTTATACAATAATTTTACTGTACGAGAGTTGGAGATCTTTAACACGGGCTTGTTACTTATTACAGGCGATGGACAAACGTTATAAATCTATATAAGTATCTACAAACTGTGTTTTTTGAAAATTTTTTGGGTTTGTTATGACAAATGAATAAATTTTTTATTATTTTATTAAGATGATAATAGTAAGTTGTATACATTATCTTAATATTTCCCAATCTTCTTAGTTCCATGTCTCATTTTTGAGTAATATTTTCTACGACAGACGTTGCGTTTTCTATCTAATGTCAAAAATAAAAAATACAATAAAGAAAAATAAAAACTGCTTAATTCGGACAACGGGGATCCGCGTTATGTTAGTAATATCTTAAAAAAACTATGTTAGTATTGTATTTTTCTTAGCGATTGTCCTTCGCAGTATATTGTCTATGAGTAGACAATCTTCACTACTGATTATCTCACTTAATATTAATTAGTTTTTTACAAAAATTGAGATTAACTTAATGACGGGATTGCCTATTTAAGGGACCTCCCTTTGGAGACACTGTGTTAGACTATCATATTATTAATAAACAGACCTTCGGAACTCTGTTTCCAAATTCAGGATCCATGTCCCACTCTTGAGTAATAATTTTTCTGTCTCCTATGGACTGTGATTTTTATGCAAACGCTCCAAAAAATAAACTAAATAATCCAATAATATATATTAACTATTTCTTTAAAGTTTCATTGTCTCCCTAAATAACAGAATTGCCCTCTAGCGAGGTCTACGCTTCACCTTTGGTAACACTTCTACCTACAAGAGTAAAGCGCTAATAAGGAAAGATAATTACTAAGGATAGAGGAAGATAATATGATGAATGAAATGACCATATTGATCATATACACCACATTTAAGTCGCATTCCCTCATAACTGAGGATCGTGGTCATCATGTGTCAACCACACGTCGACTTCCTTGTCAGTTATAATGTAGTTGGCATTGCCTTCTCCATTCCACATAGTAGTCTGATGAATAGTCATCACATAGATATGTAGGTTTCCTCATGTTCTCCTTCACCCTCAGAACACGTAATATTAATATAACTGTATGTAAATTGAATAATTCATTGGTGAAGGCAGGATTCGAACCCGGTTAATTCGAAATGGAAGGCACTAGGCTATCAAAACTTAAATTAGAAGAACATATAACAACATATAAAATTTCTACACTTCCGATAGTATACTAATAGTTACTATACTAACTGAGCCGGGAGTCATTTCGGTGTTTATTTATTAATATGTATGTAATATATATGTCATATTTTATATGCCGAGAAAACAATCCTTTTTCTATTAAAATTTATAAACTAAATAGTCAAAAATTAAAAACGATATGTTTCAATTTAAACGGTCAAACTTTTTCAGCAGTATGATTTAAACTTACATAAGAAAATAAGTATATTCTAACTGTACCTTTCTATTATTGCTAAACTATATAAATATATTAGTAAAGAAGTAGTTTATAAATCTGTTTATATGTTTGCGTCATGATTTGGTTCGTTTAAACGCAATGAAACCGAACCGGCCCAATAACAATAACCGTAAAAAACTTTAATAAACAATGAAACGGGAGCGGACCGTAAATTACTGCGTGAGCACGGCGACGGATTCGCCGCCCCTTAACTGGGCATAATTACATCCATTCGGTGTCATCTCACCCTTAACTAGGCAGGGGGGAAAGTGGGGGTAAGCTGGAGTTGGCTGAACCAGCCACTGTCAAATATTCTGTTAAAATTACTCCTCATATATACATTATGATATATTCGGGACGAACACAGCATTATGATATACAAAAGTAAAGAAACGCAAAAAAAAAATGGTATACACAGCACCACATTGCGCTCATCACCCTAACGCGTTTGTTGTTAAATCTCGTTACCCCAGTAATTTCACTAGCATACAGCTCAAACTGGAACACAGCAGAATACTGTTTCTCTGCTGCAATAGGAACTGCAGTATCTACTTGACTGTCTTCAGCTTCAGACCTATCACCAAACAGTTCAGAGAATTTAAGTACATATAATTTTACTTAAAAGATAATAAAAGGTCCTGCTCCTGGTGCTTGCTAATCCACAAACGAAGCTTTGTCTCTACTCGCATTGGGCCAGGGCTACGGCTCAAATCTCCCACTATTGAGGAAGGACTATATCCAGCAGTGGATGTGTATCGGCTGATGATGAACCTCTTCCTCCTTCAAGGTCTGCAACGCAGTCACGAACCTGCTGCTGTTGCAACTGTCTATGGGCTTCAGTAATCATATCATGTGTACTATTCTCTCATTCGCTCAATTTCTCTATAAAATAAAAATTCTTTGAAACAGTGAGTATTAAAATCAATGTTATTAAACACTTTCTTTTTTAATGTCGGTTAAGGGTGAGTTAAATATAAACTGTAGTTATTAGAGTGGGGTAGTACGATATTCGGTGCCGGCCCCGTTGCTCAACAGGCCGTGTTGGATGACGTCGGACGCCGTCGTAACGATGCCTTCACATGTGACGAGCCGACGAGTCATAAATAAGTGTGTCAGCTCGCATGACTGAAGCCTGTGACAGCCGCCTACTAACATCCCCACAGTCTTCCAACCAGCGCCTATTTCGGGAACTTACACGAGGAGGTTAAATATTAAACGAAATGTGGGGTTCATTAAAATTAGGACGTTCTTCATTTTATAAATAATCCTACTAATATCTTATCTTTTATGCCGTGCGTCCGTGCAGAATGGGATATCGGTATGCCAATTAAATGGCTGTCATATGCTATATATAGCTGTGGTAACAACCTTTTGAATTTAATTATTTTATATAATATAAGACTACATCATCATCATCAGTAGCAGCAGTAAAATCATACAAAAATATTTTTTATTAATAATTTTGCTTTTAATTATGCGTAGTTTAGGGTACGATGAGATTGGTTTTACCAACACAGGTTAAAAGCCTGAAAAATAGATTAAAAAAATCATCATCATCATGATAAATCTTTGAAGAAAGTAAGTCCATGTAATTCAGTTTTATATATGGTATTGTATCATAAGTCACATTCATGTTAGGGTATAAAGGGTACCGTGGAACAATTTACGGGACCCAAGCCAACTTTACCTGCTGGTGTACTCTGCTAATAAATAAACGAGGCTCTGGCTAACCAACAATCCGCATTGGGCCAGGGCGGTGGCCCAAATACCCTTATTAAGTGAGTGGAGGTCTGTAGGCTGATGATGATTCATCTACCTTACTTAAAGATGTGTTAGCGTACTGATCTATTATAGTAAATTTTTCATTGACTATGATTTAGTCAAGTGTGTTTGTCCAAATTTCATTGTGGTCGCGCCCTGGACAAACAGTAAGGCCTGGCCTGAAACTTGGCATTAATATTGAGATGGTTCTCAGCCATATTCGGTTCCGGTCGTCCAAACGGAAGTAGTGTCAAAAGTCACTGAGTACCATAGCTATGTGTATTTTTGACATTATTCTTATACAAATATGTTCTACATTTTACTATTTACATGTACTTCCGGTATAACCGGCCAACCGGAAGTAGGATCAAAAGTAAATAAGTACTTTAACGGTGCAATTTTTTGATATATTTATTGAAGTAAAATTGATCGACGTCAAAAAAAAATTTTATATACATCCGATTCCGACCGACCAACCGGAAGTTGATCTACAATCTGTATACCTGTATATAGATCTTATATATAGATATATCGACAAATTGACAGTGAGAGGAACGGCGTTACACAGATACAGAGTTTATTTATTATAATCATCATCATCAGTCCATTATTATTATCACTGTTTGATACTAATATTGTTGCTATCATTATTTATCTAGCCAAACGGAATTGGTGCAGAAATTCACTAAATAACATAACTATGCATATTTTTTATATTATCCTTATACAAATATGTCCCAAAAATTAATATTTATATGTACTACTTGTAGAACCTACCAACAGGAAGTGACACCAAAAGTCACTAAATACATTAATGGTGCATATTTTTGATATCTTAATACATTCACTGCCTTAGAAATAATAGAAAGCGATACTTAAGAACCAATTTTTTTAAGGCAAATTTTGATTAAGTATATAGGAATATTTAAAAATATAGATGAATGTAAATAGTTATTACCATTATTTTAATAAGTAAGTAAGTTAACTATAATGTGAGAGTGAACGCGTAAAACAACGTACAATCGCTTTAAACACTGCTGGCTTACTGACTGATAGAAGATGAACGTGCAACTCGGATCCGAGTAGGAGACGCCGCTACAATAGTCCCATCCCACTCGAATCCTAATGGTCGGCATTGAATGTGTTAATTGAAGTAAGTGTTCATCAAAATAATTTTTATGTACTTCCGGCTCTAGTCGACCAATCGGAAGTTGCTCTACAATCTATATATATCCTATATAGATATATCGCTATATTGACAGTGAGAGGAACAGCGTTACTACAGACCAGAGGTTATTTATTATCATCATCATCAGCTTGCGGCAGTTCATTATTATCACTATATGATAAACATTTAACACGAATTTAAATAAAAATAGATATTATTGTATATCCTTTCATATTGAAAATCTGCTAACAGCATTGCTGTGTTCCTATAGTCAAAATATAAAAGTATTCAGAGTGAGGATGTTTTTAAATCCCATAGTATTATAGTTAGTGTAAAATTTAAGTACATTATAAATTCAACAATTCATAGTAAAGATTTTTAATTAAGAAAGCAGGTAAAAGAACGAATAATACACATGAATAAAAGTTGGGAAAGTAATTACTAAAGCAAGGCAATCACAACACGCGGCACTTGATAGAGGAATTGATACGCTCTTTTCTTAAAGGCTTCATGCTTTTTTATTTCATTCCTCTTCTCTTTTGAGCCAAGGATCGTTTATATAGTCTTAATTTTAATCCTTTTACTTCCTTCATCTTATTTCTTTTCTTTCACTCTCTCACTCCTCTATCTTCCCATACTTTAAATACATCATTCTATACTTCACGCTTTAGTAAGGAAGACCGTTTTTTATTTATATCAACTAGTTTATTCTTAAGGTCTGAATTTTATTAATATTTGCGTCTTGTCTTTGTGTTTTGGGTAAGGGTTATGTTTTCTCTTTTTATTGTACTCTATTTCTTTAGTCATTTGATTTTCCCTAATTCTTTTATCTTCATTCCTATTCTGCATTTCTAAATTCTTCTTCCATGCATTGCCTTTCTCATTTTTAGTATTACTACTTTTCTTTTGTTTACATTCCTATTTATTTTTTTGTCGGTGCCCGTGTTTGCTTCGGAAATAGAGTTGACGACAACTGATTTCAGATTGTAATTTTGCAATATTGAAGTTGGTTAACACGGTGTTAGTTAGAACAGGTAAATGGTGGAAATTGGCAGAGCTGCGGTGCTGGGCCCTCAATCATAGCGGGCGCAATAAACAAATGGTCCGGTAAGCCGTTCGGTCCAGCTGCCGTGGCCGTGCAGGGCCATAAATAGCGCGGAAGAAAAGCAAAACGTATGTGCCCTATCGACGGCAAAGCCCCGTACAAATCTGGCCAGTGGATAGCGGGGGCCTGATCGACAAATCCCGCAGATTACTCGCTGATACAGGGGCATGTTTATGAGACAGTCGCCGGACTACGGCGGACTATAGCGGACTACTGCGGACTACGGACCCGTTGGCCCGCAACAGGGCTGCCGGCGGATAAACTGAATACGACAACACAATTTTTATTGTCAATTTTGCATTGACTATGATTTAGTCAAGTGTGTTTCAGAATTTCATTATCGCCCTTAACAAAGAGTAAAGCTAACCAAAATGAAATTTGGCATTAATATCGAGGTGGGTATGAAAGTTCTTAGTCATGTTTCCAGTCGCCCAACTGAAAGAGGTGACGAATATCACTAAGTACCATAACTATGTATAACTTTAATTTGTTATACAAATATGTTCCTTAACTAACCAACCGGAAATGATGCCGAAAGTCACTAAATACCATAACTATGTATATTTTTAATTTGTTATACAAATATATTCCACGTATAAATTTTACCGTATATACGTATTTCCAGTTTAACCAACCAACCGGAAGTTATGCCGAAAGTCACTAAACACCGTTACTATGAATATTTTTGATTTTCTTATACAAATATGTTCCTCGTATAAAAATTACTATTTTACAACCGGAAGTGATACCAAAATTTACCAAGTACCTTAATGGTGCATATTTTTTTATATCTTTATTGAAGTAATGGTGTTCATCGACAAAAAATATTTTTTATGTACTTCCGCTTCTGGTCTACCAACCGGAAATTGTCCAAAATCTGTATACTGATAAAGATCCTATATAGATGCTATCTCTATGTAGCTTTCATGTTTCATATTATCTTTCACTACACACAATATATACTACTACATCAGCTGATAGACGTCCACTGCTGGACATAGCCTCTCCTGATAGTTGGGGGGATTTGGGCCAACTCCCACCACACTGGCTTAATGTAGGTTGGTAAAGAGCAGGTAAGGCTCGCTTGGATTCCGTGAGTTGTATGGGACCCATTACACCTCATAATATATTTATTATATATATAATGAGACCAGTGAGACTTTCACCTGATAGTAAGTGCTTAGAATTAAGATTCAGAGCACCATGTAAGATTCTCGAGATAACTAATAAATATGATTATTATATTATTTATAGAGTATACATATTTTGTACTGGAGAGTTTTTGTTTTGAGGTTTATAACCAAGCGAATTGATGGTTTAAAGCACGTGATATTAGGTGATGTTATACTAACTACATAAATTGATTAAGATTAAGATATCACTGCTTCTTCTGTCGATAGTGAAACGTAGCCGTGGGTTATACATATTCAATTTACAGCCGCTATCAAAACTTTTAATACTGAACCCGTTAACAATAGCGCAACTACGAAAACAGGATATTATTAATAAAAATATACGTTTCCGTATATATGTGGTATAAACAAGATTTAAGCTTGAGATAGATAAAGCTTTAACTTCACCGCCAACTTTACAAAACCGGTAACGGAACTAACGCACGCATTCTTTAACAAGATAGAATATAAATGCAAATTCCGCTGGCAACCCTGAGCTACGCCAAGGTAGCGGAACAATATTTCGGTCCGCGGAACGAGTCCAAGTTTTAATAGTGTACCGTCATGTTTATGTTACGGGGGCCTGGAATGGAGAGGGCCGCCCTCGGAGACCGGACCTGATCTAGGAGTTTCGGTGTTAAAAGGCTGAACGCTGCGATCTTTTTACTTTTGATCGTTTTTGAGTCAACTCGCACAATCTATTCTACTGCCACATGCGTGGGAGGAAAAAGTAAACAATACGAGATACCCCTTCTAAACTTTGAAGTGGAACTAGTAAAAAAGAAAATCTTTTCTACTGGCAAAATTTAGGTTAAGCCATCGGGTGGAAGGGATTTTAAAAACTACAAGCTTGGGACTACTGTCCCAAGCTATGATGTTAAGTTAATTAAAACTGATAGAGAACTGATTTCATTTAGTAATACAAGCTTATTATATACTAATGTTATACAATGGCTCCTTTTGGCTAGTTTATAAACTATATGTGATTAATGGATCAGTTATATAAATATAACGGATTCGTATTTCATTCTATCAGTACTTGTTTCCTTTGTTCATTGTCGGTCTTTCTCTTATGACAATATAACTCAAAAGAGACTGATTTTTATAAGGCATTCATTTGATGGTATATCGATGTCCACTGTTGGGCATAAATCTCCTTAATGAGGTCATCGCACCAAGTTATATGAATCAACAGATGCTCCGTATTGGTTAATATTAAAAATTATATATATACAATTTCTTTTTCCTTTTCTTAAAGTTCACGTGATGATAAGTGATAAGTTAACCCATAGCAACGTGTCGCTGGTTAATGTAACCACCACATTGCACTCTCCACGTTTAAAAGTAAGATTTTAAGCCTCGTTACCTTAGTAATTTTACTAGCATACAGCACCCTTCAAACTAAAACACAGTAAAGTTTGTTCGCTGTAAAAGCAGCTGCTGGTACGTATCTAGACGATTTCCGATACACAGCACCATATAGCGCTCGTTGCCTTATGATTTATTTAGGTCTCGTTACCATAGTAATATCACTAGGATACAATACCATGTTAGTATCAAACAGTTTAAGATTATTAACGTAAAGTAACGTGTTGCTATAGTTATATAAGATTTTTTTTTTCTAAAATTAATTACCGTTAAATACTAGATTCGTAGACTATAGTAATATACAAAATCTAGAGCCGTGATTGCCTAGTGGTTTGAACATCAGCCTCCAACTCCGATAGTACCGGGTTCGAATCCTGCACCAATGAATTATTCAATTTATATGTAGTTAGTATAACAACTAATATCACGTGCTTTAAGACATGTAGTTAAAGCCCTGTGTTGTCGCTGGTTTGATTACATTATCATATTTTGAGAGATTGGGATGATAAAGGCCTTTCTCTTCTCTTCTCTCTTCTATTCATTAGTGTACTAGCTGAGTAGATTAAAAAACTCTAACTCTTATACCCTTGTTTTTAATTTCTGCTGTGAGATCCGAAATCGAAATAGGTACCTTTATGTTAATAATAAATTAACTTCAATAAAACAATTATTGAGTGTCTACCAATGAAATTGATGATTTACTTAATAATCATTTACATATCAATACAGCTGTAAACTTGATGGTTCTTCTTCTTTCTCCTGCTCTGGTCCCACTTTATGTAGGGTCGGCACAACATGTTCTCCTCTTCCAGTCTCGCCTATCAGCCGTCATCTCATCGGT
>DWLS01007316.1:0-10838 GCA_018246255.1 Pachliopta kotzebuea | reverse complement strand
ATATATATATATATTGATAAATTCATAGATAGCGTATTACTATGCTTGAGTGATAGTAAGAGCTAACGCTGCCGCCAAACAGTACTGTACAAATATTACTGTTGCGAACGGCACTCTAGGTAGTGAAATTACTGGGGTAACAATCGGGTAACAAATGAATGTATATGTCTCAAAGTCATGTGTTGAATATACCATCTTTAACTAGGGCCATGTTATGGGCAAGCGTCTCACTTACCACTAGGTAAAAAAGAATAGAATCCGGGTCTGTATACTTTAACCACTGCGCTGATGGTGTGTCTCAATGTTTAACCACTAAACTCCCACGTCGTCCTACTTCTGATCTGTTATCAGTATTTCCGGCGGAACTGTTAATCCTCTCTTATACCCTTATCAGGAGTCCACTTCAAGTGAGGTCCATTCATAACATGCGCTAGTAAATATCGTATATTTTCAAACAACACAAGATTGTACTTTTTAGAGTACTTTACAAGAGATCAGTGGATGTGTATCCTTTGAAATGATGATGATGATTTTTATACTTGGGATATTTGTAAAAAAGGGCGTGATAAGGTTCTTCCGGGATTAGTACTGGCACATGCCAGTGGTTCTTCTGGTGCTGCTGTTTCTATAGGCTACAGTAACTGTTTACTATCAGAAAGGACGTATGCTTGATGGTATAGGAAAAAGAGCATTTTCTTGAAGAAGAAATATTACTAATATACCTAAATGGTACATTTGTGATTATGGCCTAAAATAAATAGCCGATTATAAAAAAAATCAAACGGCTTAACTTTATTGGCTAGGGCTGGAGGACTGTCCCTGTCAGCGGATTTTTTTGACTATCCGTGGATATCATCATCAGCTGATAGACGTCCACTGCTGGAGATAGGCCTCCACCAACAATAGATGGTTTTGGGACAGTCTCGTACCACGTTGGTGCAATGTGGGTTGTTGGGGAGCCAAAGTCTCGTTTGTTTAATCAGCAGGGTGCACCACGAGCAGTTAAGGTTTCGAGTTTTTGTGTGGTACCTCTTCCACCCCACTTGCCACTTTAGTAATATAAATAATAATCTGTTTAATACTTCACTTACTTCAACCAGCCACCACCATCACGACCACGTCTCTTCATAATCTGCTCTCGTTACTTGAATACGAAAATGAAATTCCTCAAAAGTCTTCATTTTACCTGTAGATTTAAATGTTGCCAGCCGGCTCAAAATAATGACTGCTTATTACGAGCTCGCTGCTGTTTATTTACTTCAAACGTTACTTTAAAAAGAGGCATTACTTTTTATTACTTAGCGTGATCGTTCGCGTGTATCAAATGGCTATAGTATAGTAGTTAATACGTTGGAATAACCAATAAGAGTACATCGATTCACAACCCAGCTTCAAAGAAATGTTTTTTTAATTCCACTACTAAGACCTTTTTCATTGCAGGGGAAACCTTCAATTGATACTCTGCTTCTTGGGGGAGAAGTCAGGGTTGTGTGGGGTTTATACCCACTAAAACATTATCGGTGGTCACCCTCTGCATTGCGGAAGGCCGCAGGATCTCCTACGGAACTCACCGATGCCTCTCTGCACTGATTAGCACATCCAGGGGAAGCTACCCTTCCCATCTTAGGCAGTATGCTGCGACAAAATACTAGACCAGTTTGTACTTGTCGTCCGCCCCAGGTTCACTCAAAAGATAGTGAGTGCCCCCATCCTCAAAGCCCGTAAACCCGAAAATCCTTTTACTCTCCTACGACAGGCCGGGCTTACCTTAGTCCTGTTATCATTAGTAAGACCTACTCGATCGTAAGATATACTATTTCAATATCCATGGCTTGACCTTCCTCTGGTCGTATGAAGCGAGGATCTCCGCAAAGCTGTTAGCAACTGGATGCATATAGCTGAAGATTTGGTAGTATCATTCCTTTGGAGAGGCTTATGTCTAGCAGTGGACTGCCGTAGGCTGTTGATGATGACCATGGCTTGAGACATGGGATGTTAAATCTCGTTAACTCAGTAATTTTACTAGCTACTGGCATATCACTCTTGAAAGGAATGCAGTAAAGTTAGCAAACTACTACTAAATTCTGGTACAAATTAATGTGTCAACGAGACTTAATACATCTCAAGGCTATGATTACATAGGCATATAATTAAGTATGTAATTATTACTATAACATAGTAAACATTTTTTTTAATGTATATAGCTAAAGTTAAATATAAATTTTTCGTTAAGCTGTTAAAAGTTACTGGAGCATTTTATTATTTGAATTACTGCGGCAACGACATTAAAACTTATGTGTTATGCTCTATTTTAACCACCATATTATAACCAAGTTTGTCACTTACCATCAGGTGAACGTTCGCTTCGTCGTACTGCGGTTACAATACGGAACCCTAATCCTTTCCTAAGGCTTAATTTCGTACAGTGTTGAGCAAACAATAAATCGTGTTATCAGGACAGCGGTTCTGAAACGGACATCTTGATAAGGCGGCAGTACTCCGCAGCAAGGGCTGGATGACGAAGGAAGACTACAATTAAAACAATTGCAGAGCCCCCCGTTTCAGTACGGGCTGCTTACAATAACGTACCTATTAAATTTAGCCGGTTTATCTTAACCTTTATTTCAACTCGATTCCCTTATAACAATCGAACGATATATCTTTTATGTAGATTCTTTAACTGTTTAGATAGCGGAACTTAACTAATCTTTGGTAATTGTTAAAGTTGTAATTACTGGTACTAGATTTTTGTTACCATCGCTATGTATTGTTTCTGATTAGTCGAGAAATCACTAAAGTTGGGACTAAGATATATTTATATTACTCATTACTACCGCAATTTCTGTTGGAGTCAACAGTACTAGGTTTACTGAAGGGTGTTGTAGTTAGTGAAATTACTGAGGTAACAAGATAACATGTATACCATCTTAACCAGCATCAAGGTAAAAGACGAGAGCTTGACTTTCCTTGACCATCTCATACTATAAAGTAGTATTAGCTGCGCATTTTACTATTTACTGCATTCAAGTAGAACTGCTATTGAAACTTATGTAGCTTTGTGATATGGGGTCTTACTATTACGGTTAACGCTATCATGATCTCTGACAAAACAAAACAAAACAAAACAAAACAAAATATTAATTCTCGTTACCCCAGTAATTATATAGACCCTTTCAAACTGGAATAGACAACAGTTTTTTCTTTGGGTATTCATTCATTTCTGCATTTTGAAAGGTCATAATATTAAATATTAGCAGCAATACTCGTTCCTCTTTGTGTATTGAGTAAGGAACTTTGGGTTGTTTTCTTTATTTTCTTTCCATTTTTTTTATTTATTTCCTACTTTTCGAATTCTTTCCTTTCACTCTGCATTATCTTTCTTCCATTCTTTTCTCTTCCATGCATCGCCTCTCATTCCATAAACCGCCTGATCTTTACAATTTTGTCATCTTTTGATTTTTTTAACATTATTTACTAATATTAGCAGTTGCCAGTTGCTTTTGTAACTAAAAAGTTATAACTAATATAAATAATAAATTCATAACGTTAACAATATATGTAAAATATGTACCTTTTCGGCGTATAGTAAAAGTGATTACTATCAATATTAAAAACTTCCATTTTTTGTTTAGAAAAAGTTGCTATTTGTTTGTGACTAGTTTTCCTAAAGTATTATACTATTTTAGAATCTTGGGTAGTTGTAGAAATTGTTAGTAGTTTTTCTTACACCACGACAAGTGAAAATGGACTGAAAGTTGAAATCATGCAATATTAGGGAGAACATTAATTTTGATGATGTTTTTATGTAAAAACTGAATGTATTCTGGTATTTTTAAGGATTGCAATAGATAGTAGTGCGTGCTACTTAGGTTGCTGTTACAAACAAAATTACATAAATATTTGAAAAATTGTGGTCACAGTAGTAACGAATATGTAATGGATGTTGATTTTCGAAAAATTTTCAAATATTTTTGTTAATTCCATAATAAATCGAGATTTTTTTTTTCTGTTTTTTTTGGAGTAGTCATGAGCAGGTCCATGATATTGTGCATTTTTATCATTGAATTTTGGGACACGTATATAGCATATGTCAGCAATTAAGACATAGCGACATACCATTCTGAAGAAAGAAAGAAACTTTATTCAACACACCAATATTAGATATAAAATAATAAAATTGATAATATAGTACATTGCGGTATGATGTTAAACAGATCTCCATTCAGCATCTGCTGCAGCAAACTTAATGCTGCAGCGCTGATATTATGTGGAGCCTTTGCAGAGTCGGAAGGGGTGAATTAATAAATAAATAAAGAGAGAGAGGGGAGGAGAGATCAGTTAGGAGGTCTAAGTGATAATGAAATAATGAAGTGAAATGAACAAAGCGATTGTTTATTAATTTGTTTAATGTATGATAAATTAAGATGACAATTATGTTAGTATCGAATTGGGACAAGATGGTTTAAAGCACGGTGAAAAACAACACAAGCTTTGACAAATTTACAATACTATTATCTATATTTTAGTTAAAGTACATATACATTCTGCACTGCACATGCCAAGGAAGGGAAGGTATTTTGTTTAAAAAAAGTGTTGCTTATTTGTGCTTATTCAAAATATAATGCACTTATTATTATATATAATATATATAGCATAATCCCCGTGTTCGCATTTAGCTCACGCGGCGGTGAGAGGCCAGGTTTAGTTTGTTGTTTCAAGCTAAGATGTATATTGTATAGTAAACTATATATATATATAACAGTAATTCATATTATTTACTGTCCACTAGTTAATGCTATGTGAGATTATCATCTTTCAATATATCATCGTAAGCTGATAGATGTCCAGTGATGAACATAGACCTCTGATAATAGTGGGATTGTGACCATCTCCCACTACGATGGCCATATGAGGGTTAGTGAGCAGCCAGAGCCTAGTTTGTTGATGAGCAGGGTTCACTACGTTCCGGTGGGGTTAGCTCGGGTCCTGTGAATTGTGTGGAATCCCATCACATCCATCATATATATACATTTACTGAAGTTTCAGGAGATCGCAGCTCACATTGCAGCCGAGAAATAGTACTGTGTATTCCTTACTACATTCCGGTTTGATAGGCGCTGTAGCTAAAATTACTGGGGTAACGATATTAAACATGTTATCTCAGTGAGACCAGCGCAATGTGGTGCTGTGTATATCATCTTAACTACAGCCACGTTATGGAAAATCGGTAGGTGAACGTATTTCATTAAAATTCTTAAGAAACTATTAGTAATGTGATCTTAATAATGCTTAAGTACCAACCTGAAAACTTCCTTATATGGTATTATCAAGATTTTTTTAATGTTTTTTTATTAGTTGATAGTTTTTTTATTAGATTTTTTATTATTTGATATTAGTTGTTATACTAACTGCATGTGAATTGAATAATTTATTCGTGCAGGCCGGATTCGAAGCCGGTACCTTCGGAGTGGAAGGGGTATGAACTAAAATGGAGCAGTTACATAGATGTTAATAAAACGAATCAATCTGTAGATCTAAGTGAAAACTTGAATTGATGCCTCCTTCAATTGGCTTAAGTGGTATGCGAGACAAATGAGTGTTAAGTGGTGCCAACGAGCGCCTGTTATCTCAATCAAGTTCTTCCTGAATGTTGAATTTATTGTGCGTTAGTTACCATTATATACACCACATTGCGCTCGTCGCCTTAAGGCAAGATTTTAAGTCTCGTTACTACAGTAATTTCACTAGTCCTCTTCTAGGGATACAGTAATATTTAATAGCTGCAATATGAGCTATTGTACCTACCTAGACGGTCTCCGGTAATAGAGACCTATCACTAGTAATACGGTGGTTAGAATAATTTGCAATTTTGTTACCAATCAATGATCTCAAAAAGTTTTGATTTTTTAATCTATATCGCGATTAGATGAGCAAGGAGTTCACCTGATAGTAAGTGATACGCTTGTCTATAACATAGCACTAGTTAAGATGGTATACACAGCACTACATTGTGCTCTTCAAATAGGCCTCTTCCAGTAGTAGAAGATTTAGGCCATTGCCTTCTACGCTGGCCCAATCTAAATACCGAAATTTCTCTACTTACTAGTTTTAACTTGAAACAAATATTTTATTATGTAGTAAAACAACTATTTTACTATATAGTGATATTAAACATCAACAGTAAACAAATGATGTGATGAATAATAAGCTGTTTCTTTTTGTTCACCTTATGGTAAGTGATATGATTGTCCATAATTTGACGCTGGTTTAGATGGTATAGCACCACATTGCGCTCGTTGCTTTGAACAAAACTTTAAGACTCGTTACTCCAGTAATTTCACTAACTACCCTTCAAACAAATGATGTGATGAATAATAATGTTTCTTTTTGTTCACCTTATGGTAAGTGATATGCTTGTCCATAACGTGGCGCTGGTTAAGATGGTATAAACAGCACCACATTGCGCTCATTGCCTTAATAAAACTTTTAAGTTTTGTTACTCTAGTTATTTCACTAGCTACCCTTCAAACCGGAACACAGTAAAATCTGCACAGTACTGTCTACATAAGCTGCCTACTGCCAGTACTAACAAAAACATCATCTTTTTTCCTTTAAATGAAAACTTATCGAGGCGCTGGTGCGTGGTGATGTCAGGTGCTTTAATCCCACATCAAAGGATCCCCGCATTATACATTTACCAATCCCTAGAGACCGTATTTACATACTCCGCTTCGGTGGTTCCTCAGATAATTTGGTATATCCAAGCGATAATGTGCCTTATGCCGTTGTAATACGGCTTGTTATACTGTAAATGTGAAACTTTCGGTGCTGACTTATTTTCACCTGTGTACCGCGCGGCCGTCAAGCGTCACATTTGTTTGACTTCATTGTGTCACTTACCACCCTTTTTGAATTTTGTAGCGTTAAAGCCTTTATTGAAGTAGCAGGCTGTTGTAAGCTTGCGTTAAATAGCACGTTAGCACTGTTATTCTTTCGCAGCCGCTGTTTCTTTTGAATAATACAAAAACCGTTGACGAATCTGAATAAAATGTTAGACGTGGAACTAACTTGAATAGCCTAGTGGTTTGAACGCCGGCCTTCATTGAATGTACCGGGGTTCGAATCCAGTCAGTTAGTATAACACTAACTAATGTTATGTGGTTTAAGACGTATCAAATCGAGTGGATGTAAATATAAAAAACATAGTAAACTAAGTAGTAAACATCGTATTTTGTGGAATATAATATAAGAGATCTACGTCCAGAAGTGGACGTCCATCAGTTGAGATGATGATGACATAGTAATATTGTTTAATGTTTGGATCTGTTGTCAGGAATGATCTTCCTGGTGGTAGGTCTTAGTTGTCGGTGACTGTCTAGTTTACATTTTATTAATGACTGTCTAATTACCACCGCAGCTTTTTTATTATTATTTGACGAGACGATGTAACGAGTGCGACCTTCACATGATGGTAAGTGATCAATCATCATCAGCCAATAGATGTCCAGTAGAGGCCTTGCTAAATTATAGGATAGTTAAGGTCATCTCCCACGACGCAGGTCCAAAGCAGGTTGTTGGGGAGTAAGGGCCTCATTTGTTGATGGCTGCACCACGAGCAGGTGGTTTGCTTGGGTCCCGTGAGTTCTTGTGTAAGATCCCTAACATCTCTAAGGGACATAAATCTTATATTATTATTTTTACCATCATCTTCTCTGTATTAAGACCAGTAATGTTTTGGTAAACAAAAGTAGTTTCTCTGATGAGTGACGAACGAAGTCGTCGTATATTTTGACAATTTGAAAAGGAGTTAGTAGAGAAGATAGTAAAAATAAATTGTAGTAATGTTAAAATAAAAAATAGTGTAATTAAAAGATAAGGACTGATAAAGGAAAAAAATGTAATTAACAAATAAGAAAGAAATGTAAACTCAAATAGATATATAAAAACATGTAATACGGCGCACTTTGATATGAGAGGCGATGCCTGAAAAAAGAGAAGTAATAGTAAAAGTTTGAAAGATAGGAAACACGTGGAATGAAAGAGAAAGTTAAAGAAAAGAAAAAGTAAAATAGTAAAAAGAAATAGAAATTAAAAGCAGACAAGGACCTTTATCCAAAATACGAAAAGGAAATGCTCAAACAAAGGTACTTTTATACAGGATACTTTGATAAAGGATACTCACGTCGTTACTAAGTAGGAGTTACTACCGAGACAGTCTCCAGCAATAGAGACCTACCACCAACAACCTCCAGATAAAAAATAGTAGTCTCTTCCAGTTTGAAGTACTGTGTAACTAGTGAAATTACTGTGGTAACGAGACTTAATATCTTGTGTATAAAAATGATTGTAATGTAGTAACCAGCGGAGACTGTCTGTCTGTCTTCTTCTTCATCAGCGGATACACGTCTACTGGATATAAGCTTCCCCTATAAGTGAGAGGATTTGGGCCGTCACCTACAAAGCTGGCCCATTGCGGCTTGGTGGAAAGCCAGAGCCTCGTCTGTTGATTAGCAGGCTGCATTATGAGAAAGTGTGGGTCGGATTGAGTTCTGTAACGTGTTGTATGGGACCCCTGACTCATAGTCTCCGAACGAAAACCCTAATTAATTATTATAGATATTAATTTACTAACTTTATACATTTGTTTCAGATATCATCAGTGATGATTGAGCGTTGATGAGATGTGATTAGAGGAAACCTACAGTAAATATGTGATGACAGTAAACTATAGTTAAAAGTGAGTTTCCCGAGTAGTAATGCGGCGATGTCGATGATGACGGTGCCCCGGATCCAGCTGGTGCTGCTGTTCCTCCTGCTTCATTACCACGTCTACGGTCAGCAGGAGGTGCTTATTGAGGAGTCGTGTGAGTATTATATTGACTCTTACTGTATATCTATGGTCTGAGTGTTGCCATCACAACCATAGTTAACCTTAAAGTTCTTAAGAGACGCAATTTCTTTTGAAATACCAATAAAGCTTTTTTTATGAAGCGACGATATGAGTAAGGCGTTCACTTGATAGTGAGTGATACGCTTCGTAAGAACGTGGTGTTAGTTACGATGGTATACACAGCACCACATTGCGTTCGTCGCATTGAGTTTAGTTAAGTCTCGTTACCTCAGTAATTTCACTAACATACAGTACTCTTCAAACAGGAGCACAGTAATGTTTGTACATTACTATTAGGCAGTAGACAGGAGCTGCGGCAGTACTTACCTAGACGATTTCCGGTGACAGAGACCTACCACCAAGAACGTTGTACAAATAAATATTCTACTGGTGGTGTATAAACTTTATAGTAAGGACTGTTAGTAATAACTACAGCACTCTCCAAACAGGAACACAGTACTTATCTAGACGGTCTACGGTAACGGAGACTTACCACCAGTAACGTGGTACAAATAAATATTTTACTGGTGGTACTGGTGGTATATAACCTTTGCAGTAAGGACTATCAGTAATACCTAAAGAACCCTTCAAACTATATAACGATGTTGTTTGGTGATCGTAAGACTTATATATAAAGTATTGAAAATAAAAAAAGCAGTAAATTTTTGTTCCATGATAGATCTGTAATCTTTACTATTGTCTGATAAAATAAAAATTACAACCACATCACTCGTGTGCACTCAATATTGGGGATTGGTGTTTTAGATTGTGTTAATGGACCACCCAAGGATTTGGTTTTAACTTGTCATGTGAACGTTAAAGGAAGTTATAAAAACATCCTCAGTTAAGTTTAAGTTGGTAATTAATGGATTTTGAAATCCGGATGCGTTAATGACCTGAAAGGATGCCGGCATTTCATGTTGTGTACTAGGTGACCTAAATCTTGAAGATGCGGTAGGTTTCTTTCGCTGGAGACTGTCTAAGTAGGTAGGCAGCTCCTATTGCAGCCGACAAATAGTAATTTGCAAACATTGCTCTGTTCCGATTTGAAGGGTGCTGTATGTCAATGAAATAACTAGGGTAAGGAGACTAGTCCTATAGTCTCAAGATGAAGAACAGGACTAAAGAAAGCCTTGCCTGTCGTAGAAGGAGACTAAAACGGTTTTTAGGTTCGTGGGCTTTGAGGGTGGAGGCCCCCACTGTACGTTAAGTGAGCTCGGGTCGTACAAGTACGAAGTGGTCTCGTATTTTGTCGCAGCATACTGTCTATGCTGGGGAGTGCAATAGCTCTCCTAGGAATGTGGTTAGCAGCAGTGCAGGGAGGCACCGGTGAGTTCCGTAGATCTCGGGTCTTTCCACAATGAACTGAGGATGACCACCGAATGGGTTTTAGTGGGTATAAATCCCACATAAGCCTGACTTCCCCCCAGAAGCACGGTATCTTTTGAAGATTTCCCCCACGATAAAAAAAAAAGAAGAGGTGACCTAAGGCCTAGTAAATTTCTTCCGCCGGAGATCGTCTAGGACCGCAGCTTCTATTTATATCATTAAATGGTAATGTGTGTTAATGTATTCCGGTTTGAAGGGTAGTATATGCTAATGAAATTACTGGGGTAACGAGACTTACCTCAATATGTTTTTAATTCTCAAGGCAACGTGCGCAATATAGTGAAGTATACCGTCTTAACCAGCGTCATGTTATGTGCAAGCGTATCTCTTACCATCAGGTTAACGTCTTGCTTATCTCATCGCCTAGTTTAGGGGGTCATCTATGATCTGAGGCTCTCTTAGTTTCACAAGCAGACATTATTTTATTTAAAAAGAAACTTTTTTTGTAATTATTTTTTATAAAAAAAAATTCCAAAAATTTCGCTTGAGCCATCGGGTGGAAGGGTTTTTAAAAACTACATGCTTGGGACTACTGCCCCAAGCTATGATGTTAAGTTAA
>DWLS01007315.1:0-10841 GCA_018246255.1 Pachliopta kotzebuea | reverse complement strand
CCTCCCCCCCTACCCCTCCCTTCTCGACCCCCACCCGCAGGGCGGCGAAATGTATTCAGAATTTTTTGCCACTTTTATATCCTTTTGTCATGATTGCTTAATTTTTCGGCTTAACGGTAACATTCCGTGATACGATGCAGTGGCTTAAAATATGATAACGATCGTTAAGAAAACTTTTCGCCCGTCGGCTGAACGATTGTCGTACTGCTAGTACTCACGACGACAAAATTATTATTTCTGTATAGATTATTTTGAAAATGATCAGTGACACGTTATTAAGTTATAGCAAACCAATTTTTTAAACCTTCTCTATATAATTATCTCTCTCTCTATCTAAGTCGTATTTCCTCATGACTGAGGGTCGTGGTCATCATGTGCAGTGAATCACACCACGACTTCCTTGTCAGTTATAATGGAGTGGTGTTACCATTGCCTTCTCCATTTCACATACCAGTCCGACCGCGGATGGTCATCACATAGATATGTAGGTTTCCTCACGATGTTCTCCTTCACCGTCCGAGCAAGTGATATTAGTTGGCGTTACACTAACTGCACGTAAATTCTTTGTTGCAGACTGGATTGAATCCGGTACCTTCGGAGTGGAAGGCTGGCGTTCAAACCACTAGGCAATTACGACTTCTATATAACTATACACTAAGACAAATTGTATAGATGATAGCTTGTACCATAGAAAAACATATTGGATCAAAATCATTATATATATACATGTATTAATGTAGTAATTAAAAATATCAGGATTTAACAGGAAATATATTCAAAGAAAGATTTATAGATCAAATCTATGGTTTAAGATCAGAAAAAGGTACCGATAAACAGAACGCTGTTTATATTACCACGATTTTGATGTATGGGGAAATAATTAGGAAAAAATGTTCTCAGGAATTTATTGAAATTAAAAAGAATAAAAATGTAATAATATACTCTCTGAAATGCTGCACCATGTCAATGATAACGATTTCGAAATTAGTAAAGGAGGTTTCAGTGCGGGCTCACCTAAACGAATCCAGTGGTATGTAATACCATTCAGTATACTGTAGGAGTGGACTGGTTTCAGAAGTAGAGATGAAGATCAACATCTGTTCAGGGAGTCGTCGGGGCTAATCAACCATCATCGGAGAGTGTTCCTGGCGCAGCGGAGCCCACTCGAAGGAAGGCCCGCCCGCCCTCTGCGCCAGCTGCGAGCCGCACTAAATTTCACCTAACAGCACTCTGTTTATAAAATTTGTAATCATTCTCACATTTAACGGCGTGCTCCGGGGGTCCGTTTCGGCAATTTTGATACGGCCCTAAAGTCGAATATTTTGTTAGGCGTCAAGTTAATTAAAGGCTCGTAGCGGCGCCGATACGACGCTTCCGGATCGCATTTTATTGTTCACCGTAATATTTACTTGGACCAGGTTCATAACCAACTCTGAACCAACTTACTGAATATTAATTTAATGTTATACTTAACTCTTTTTCATTCCATACATAACCATGCGAAGGTTGCTCCATATTGACCAGTTCTCGAAACAAAAATCAATTGAAACATCTGTCTTACTCCCGTTCATCGCGATAGAACTTATTTCTGTTTTGTCTGTAAATCATATAATTTTAAACTCTTGTGATTATGATTTTATTAACAAATCTGTGTTATATTCACAACAGCATAACCATTAAATTAGCAAAGTACTTAGCAGCCTGCGCTACCAAGTTAATATATAATCTATATTAAATTTCTAAATACACATACTTGTAATACACTGCTACTGAATATAAAATTCTGATTTAATCAATTTAATTAATAATTAAGTTGTTTGTAATATTTGTTTATAAAATTAATTATCCCATAACCAAGTTTAAGTATAGTTTGAACTCGTCGACTTTTATTAAAAATCGTTAATACTTTCATAATAAAGTTATGAATTAAAACTTGATTTCATAGAAATCTGAACGCATTAAGCTATTGGCAATCATTAAACTGGACTTAAAATGTTCTCATTTCTTCAAACCGGGTTAAGGAAATGACATCTGTGATTCAATGAGCAAACACCTCGTTAATTCACACGAGAATATATCTATCTTCGTAGTGGCAGGCATGAACTATAGATACTATTGAAAGTATAATAAATAATCGGTAAAAGTAATTGCACAGGTTGGAGGAATGCATCTGGGTAACTCTCTACCCCTTGTTGAAATCAAAACTTTGAACGTTAATTATCACACAGTCGATGTAATGCTAGTAATAAAACATCATCTAGTACTTATCAGGTTACTCCTTACCTAAAGAGATACGAAATTTGATTTATTTATTTATTACAAAAAATATACAAACATTTGATTTCCGATGGCCACTAGTGTGTGGCATCCAATAGCACAGGCTTGCCTAGTGGCAAGCCTGTGCTATCTATCACACTTATAACTGTTACAGACTTCCAGTTTTTAAGAAATATAATATATAGATAAGTATATAAAAATAAATGAAACAACAAAATAAAACTATTAAAAGAAATGCTTACACAAAGTATTTATTTAAAAAGTTGTTGCAAAATCAACTAAATCAGACACTTGTACTATATACTTACATTTCGGTATGTATATATATATATATTTACAATGTATTTTTTATGTATTTATATATATATTTCAGAGTTAATTATTTATTTATATTTATGAACTGTATCATTTTAAATTATACACTTATAGTTTTAGTAACCATCACATCTCAACTCTCCAAAGGTTGGCTGAAAGAGAATGCCTGCTAGCATTAGGACCGCCTTTATATAACTTATTTTAAAGGTCTTACAATAAAGAACAAAAAAAATCTTAATTAATATAATAATATTTAGTTGATAATATAAATATTTTAATTATACTCTTTTTCTCTTTGCAGACACAAACTTGTCGCTTGTTATGTGAAGTCTTCGATTAATCGATACGATTTGAATGATCGAGTCCATAAATACCAGCGGAAGGACTATTAACGCACTACGATAACATAATGGTCGCAATACTTTCCCACATCGATTAAGTAGCGCGGAGCAGCAGTCGGGAGCGGCAGGAAGCGGCCGGATGGTGCCGGGTTGGAAGCGGCGCTATAACCTACGAAAACAAATACACATTTATTTATGCTTTCGTACGAAATCTCGCTCCGCTAATGATCTTAAAAGCATAGGGTAAGAGTAACATTGTTAACGGTCACAGTTCGGCTGCGACGCGGGCCGGTTCATACCCGCTATCGTATCGCTTCAAGGCAGTACATTGCTTCTCCGATACGTCACATCCACTGCAAGTGCGGAGATAAGCTCGCAATGGACGACTACTTAATCGATTGTGTTGAGCTCATTTCAAATTTCCTATGTCGCGGTAGGCAGCGACGGTTGTGTGTGCCAAAAGTTGGGCACAGCAGCCGTAAATACCTCGACGGGGGGCCCCTACTGCCGGGACAATAACCGGTACGTATGCTCGTGTTAACATTAACCCCGTACTTAATTCCTTGTTGTCCTAAACTCGCTTAAGAGGGTAACATGCACCTAATTAAATTATTACTTTAAATAATAACTCCCGCAGACCAGCGCAGCTTATGTTAGCTAAGTTACCTCGCAGCTAGTACACAAATGGCTTTAATTACAACTACTTATGCAATTAAATTCGTTATATAATTATAGGATTCATTAAGTAAAAACACAGTTATAATATGACGTACTTAGTGACAACTACAAAATCAACAACTTTCTTTTTACAGGAAGGCAGTTAAAAATTAAAAAACAACCAGAAACACTTACGTTACTAAACTTAATTAAAAATTTATATATATTATTAAAATTTTCCGGTGAAAGGTCTCCGTTGTTATATACCATCAAGGTAGGTACCACCGTCACTCCTATTGCAGACGACAAATAGAAAACATTACTGTGTTTCGGTTTGAAGGGTGCTGTATGATAGTAAAATTACTGGGGTAACGAGACTTAACACTAAGATGTTAAAGCGACTAGCGCATTGCGGAGCTGTGTCACCTTAACTAGCGACATGTCATGACCAAGCGTATCAGTTACCATCAGTTGAAACTCTTATTGCTCTCGTCGATTAAAAGAGGAAGTTATTAATAATTAAACTAGTTCATTGTTTGAATAAAAATTTTGTTCAACGTCAGAGGAAATAGCGGATTAAGTAAAAAAATAAGCACTAATGAAAGATGGAGGAACAAGAGGCGACAGGAGGAGACAAGCCGCAAACAATGTCTCACATGGGGGGCGGCAGTGTATACCTCCGAGTGTAATTTTAATGAGCACCCCGGGGGTGGTGGTGGTGGTGGCCCGCGGGCGCGGAAGCCGGCGCGCGCTTACAAGCAGCCGCGGGCGCGTTTCAAGTGACTCTTGCGATTTAAATTGTTTCCGTGGGTCGCCGTGGGTCGTCGTGGGCCGCCGTGGGTCGTCGTGGGCCGCCGTGGGTCGCCGCAGGCAACTTGTCTCCCTATGTAAATGTTACCATTTAACAAGTTTCAACACATGCGCACTTCTTCTTATAAGTAGTACTTCCTCATGACTGAGGTCGTGATCATCATGTGTAGTGAACCTAACGACGAATTTGATATTAAATGGTGTTATACTAACTGTAAGTAAATTGAACAATTCATTGATGTAGGCGGGGTTTGATCCTAGTACCTGTAGAGTGGATGGCCAGCATTCAAACCACTAGGCTATCACGCACATGCACACACGCAGCCTTAAAACCACGACCCTGTACTTTACCCGGTCGATTTGGTTTAGGCGTCCGAGGGTTATGATGAACTGCCGAAGCTGCTCTCACCTTGGCTGTGCTCTTCATTCAGCAGCTCCTGAATGGAGTAACCAGAACTTTATAAGTTAGCTTTTTTTGAAGCTTTCAGGCGAACCGACAACTTGAGTGTTTAAACTCAATGCCTAACATAAACCTCGTCATCGATTTGGCAATTTTTTTTTTACACTAAATTATTACCACTTGCTACTTATTTTATTATAATTATTAGTGTTTTTTAACACATAAAATTTTCATTATTAATATTTTTTTAAAATCAATTTCCAAATTTCGATAAAGAGGCCCACAGCCTGTTACTACTTATTTCTCCCTGATGCCGTTTATTGTTAATGGCACATCCCTTGGCACCGGATGTAATATTTCTACATTTTGCTGTATGAAAAGAATAGATATTTTTTTTTAATAAATTGTTCACTTAAATATTATATATAAAGGTGGCAGGGGTATAAATGGATAGCAGTTATAAAAACGACAAAAAAGTCGACACAATTTCTTATATTCATATAAACGCTACGTGTTAAATATAATAAGAAATTCGGATCTGTAAGTAAATTTTGATTAAGTTAGTCTATTTTAATATTACATAATCACTGCATCTGCAGACATGTTAGAGATTTATTTAAGTTCATGGCAAAGGCCTGAGCGGGGTAGTCGTTCGCTGGTCGACTGGGGGTGGAGCGGTGCCTACTCTATTGGCTTCCTTCCGCCACTTTCTTACGGTGTTATGACAAATGGCCCTTAACAAAATTTAATTTGTACCCTACAAGCATGACTTTAGGGTTGTTATTACTCCGAGGGAAGGTAGCGAGTATAATTCGTTTCGTCGCACAGACGTCACTTCTTAAATAATAAAGGCTCTTTGTAAAACTTTCCCTTCTTGAGCGTTCTAAAGCTTTCGGTATTCAGTAATTAATATTCATGAAGGCTCGCGACGAAGGGGCCGTGTAATTAATAAACTTATATGATACTTTTGTTTACAATGTCACTCCTGAAACGCTGGGAACCCGCTCCCTCCTCCTTCCCCTCCTTGTTTCAGCCTCTCATTTTAATTTGTAACATTGAACCTCTGTAGTGCTGTGCTTAAAAGTTCCGCCCGTTTCATTCGACGTGCAAGTCAGTAACGTTTGTTTGTATACAAAAAGTATCAATAATGACTTAAAGGGGACATGTATATTGAGATTTATAAAGTCGAATTTTCGTATAAATTGTATAATATAATAATATACGTTATAAAATAACTAGAACAGCTATTTACATTAACGACGATGTATTTATTAACGTCGGGAGATACAGTAGGCGGCGGTACCGGCGGCGAGCGGCCGGCAGGTGGCCTCTACACGGAAACACATATACTATCTTATCTGCTATTATTATTTTAATATGTCGACGTACTCATTTCGTGAACTGAAACACTTAATTCGGAATGATAAGTGGTAAACATGTTGTTGACTATTTCCCATCGGCTCGAGAAAGTTCCCTCGTAACCCGCTGTAAATATTTACAATCACGTTTAATATACCTATGCTGGTTGATATAAAAAACTATCCATAATGTGAAAGAAAACTAGGGAATATTAACTTATTTATAAAGTTATTCGGTTATCACTGATCGGCTACCATCATCAGAACATCATCGACTCGTAGTTTCATTACATAATGCATCATCTACATGAAGTAAACATAGACATTGGAAAGCTATATATATTAATTTAAAAGCTCTTAAATATATGAAAAATACATTAAGAATGTAGCCATATATGCAGTTGCGAAGAAAACATTGAAGTGAAATAAAATTTGAAACTTATTTCGATGCTATTTATAAGGAGAGAGAAAACATCTGAGAAAGGTTCCGCGGTACTTGACAAAAGTTTACGAATATAAATCGATACGTTAAAAAAATCAAACGTAAAGTTACAGCATAACAAAACTATATGATTCAAACTTAAGTGTCTCAGTTTAAAGTTAGTGAAACTGCTATGAGTGATCCCAGCGGTGGGCTCAGTATTAAGGATCCGCTGCGCCCGCCCTCATACGTTTCCATGTAAATTAATTTCTCGTATCAACTAATAAAAAGTACGGGGCGATTGGACAAAACACCCGGAATAAAACTATGCTATATAGAAGAGGTAGGCAGATAAAACGCGGATGAGTGTGCGCCGGCTGCGGGTGATACACACGTAAAACGAAGATTATCCGTATAACGCGCGGGAGGTGCCGCGCTGTCTTGCGCACCCGCCGCGCCCCATACAACTCGCCACAACTTTAGTATCACTTGACATCGAGCTCGATCTCAAGTTTACTACATGAAAGGAGCACGATTAATTTACTTCAAGTTCTATTTAAGTTAACATCGCCCATGTTTATGTATATTTTCAATTAAGCTCACGCACTGTCCGGTCAACATAGTACTTGTTATGTTCTATGATTATTAACAGAGTTTGCGAGTATAAGTTCGTAGTGTGTCAGCTCTTGCGCGAGTGCGGTGGTGATGCGCTGGACGGGGTAGGGGTGGGGGGGTGTCCGTTAGATTGTTTGTTGTTGTAAAACGCGCGAGTTGGTTGACGAGTCCCGTTTGCTTATTGATCAGCGACACGCGATCCCTGGCAAGCACTTAAGCACTTAGCGCAAACATATTGATTGTCAATAGGCGCAGCGCCCCGGGGACGCGGCGGCGGTGGAAAAACGCGCCGCCTGCCGCCCGCCGCCCGCCGCCCGCTGCACGCTGCCAGCGAGGAGCTGGAGTTAAACTGGGGTTAAAAGGATGCAGGGCCGGCCCCCGCCCCGGCCTTATAATATTATAACGTGTAAGGAGTAAAAGAGTCGGCGTTATCTCGTGCACGAGCCCGATTCCTCACCGCTTTAATGGGAAAAGCATGTTAGAATTAAACTAAACAAAGACGACGCATCAATTAGGGGCGCTCCTTTTTTTCACTTTTCGAAAACGGACTTAACTTTTTAAATATTGTACGGATGACAGTGCGCAGGGTCGCGGCGGACGCTCGTTATTTTTTTAACTGCCCACTTTGATTAGATCGATCCCGATGACTCTTGTATGGATTTCAATAAACCTGATAAAGCGATAAGCCATTACAAACCTTTTACTCACTCGCTGGAGCGGGGCGACGGGGCGACGAGGTGACCGGGGGAGGGGGGGGGGGAAAGCGACGGACACGTGCACGGGGGAAACAGAAAAAAGGGAATACTGGCGTACTACGCCTACTCTGAAGTTCTTATCCATGTTTAATTTAAGTACTGTAGAAGTATCCGAGTTTATCGTCTCTACGTTTAACTTATCCCATCCAGATAAGATACAGAGATAATGCTCAAGACCGAATCGGACTTTTGAATGTTTTATTGACCCTGCGCTTTAATTACTGCAACCCGGTGGAGATGTAAACGCAATCAGTGGGACGAGCTCGCTCAGTTAATAGTTGAATAATGGAAGCGGGGGCGAGGGGGGGGGGCGGCGCCCGGCGTCCGCGCAGCGCCGCCGCGGATACGATACACACATTCAATACGGTAATTGCACAATCAAATTTATGAGATCGAGTTAACAACGCGATCATATATCCCCGCTCCCGTTCCCGGTGCCCGGTGGTGCCGACCCTGCTCTCCAGGACTTAAGCGCGACTATCGCGTGTAACCCGAAAGTGCAACAAGCCGACCCGGAGCCGGAGACGGAGACGCCGTCGTGAAGGACTTTGATCATACGAAAAAATGTAACGCAATAAAGCGGAGACGATAAAGCCGGCGTAATTAAGACGAAGTAAATATATGGAAGGTATTGACGGCTCGTAAAGTTAAAGGATTCGAAACAACGCAAACTGCAAGCTACAAGGTTTACGAGGTCCTTGGAACTGTTTTTTATTGTCGTTGTAAAATTCACGATCCATTATTAATTATTACAGACATCATTAATCTACTAATCTATTTAAGGACGAACGATAACAATCTCGTTTAAAGTATTGAATGAAGAGTGTCCGCTGCGGGCTCGAGATAGCCTTAAATTAGCGCGGCGCGGCGGGCAGTAACGCGCCGTCCGCCGCCCGCCGGAACCGAACCCCACGCCACCGGCAACACGGTCCGGATTGGGCCGGCTCGCTTAGCTACATACGGCGCGCGCGCGCGAGCACCGCGCGCACCCTGATTTATTACAGGTTGGTGTTTAAACGACAAATGCATCGAAACAGATAGGAGCGACATGTCCGACATCGCGGGACCGATGTCGGGACGCGGCGGGCGGCGGGCGGCGGGCTGCGCGCACACCGCGTCCCCGCTGAGAGATCCCGCACCAGATATCTATCATAACGGACCAGTTAACTGACCTGAAGCACGCCTGACCTATCGCAGCACAACTCCTAACTGTCCAATACATCATGTTTCTTCATCGACAAACTAATACCCAAAACTAGAAGTCGTGAAAGCCTAGTGGTTTGAACTACCACTCCAAATGGCCTTGGTTCGAATCCGACCTGCACCAAAGAATTTTTCAATGTTACGTGTAATTAGTATAACACATGCTTTAAGACTTGTATCAAATCGCGTGGAAATAAACATGAAAAAACACAATAACTAATTATTACTAATAATAATACTTCAAAACATTCAACAATATACTAATATATTCCTTAACTGAGTACAGATAATATTCACCACTAAATTAACTTTTTTTTTTAAATTAATCAATAAATTACTCAAATGGTTAAATATATACATAAATGCAGGAAGTTGTATTAATGAATAGGTGCTTACCTATTCATTAATATATATATAAGATAATTGAGATATAAGTGTTGCTAGTTATATGCTACGGATGAATCTTAAGTCGGATGCCGGGGAGTGATCCCGTGTGCGCGGGTGTCGGCCAAAGACCGGATGGAGGTCTCTTTAGGACATAATCTTTACAACAAAACTGTGATCGGATCGCGCGCTAACGAACCCACGAACCAAAGACCCAACGATCCAAGAACGCTTAGATACATTTAAGTAGCGTAAACAAAGGAAACCTGGAGTTCGGCCATCGATAACGCGCAGTACGGAACAGCGGTGGACGCGGCGGCGTTCATAGAAAAGTAAAACTTTTTCAAAAAAAAATTAAAACCATTACTATCACTTATTTATTAATAAATGCTTTAGTCGACAATACATAAATCAACTATATAATACCAAACACCATAAGTGTTTAAATTACAAGGTAATAATAATAATACATATGGTACGTACATTCTAACGATTCCTTTTCCTATACAGAAGTATACCATTGTCAAATTTAACATAAATCTCTTTAGTTAAGTTTCACCGTTTTGGTTTTTCTTTAATGCTACTGATTCAGATTCTCCAATATCTCTCCTATTTAGAGGAGTAAAAATAAGAGTCACAGTTCAGCAGTCGTCAGTTGCCAGTGTAATTTCTCTGATGATGATAACGCTGATGATGTCTTTTGCTACGTATACAGCTCATCTGGTGCTGGGTACGCGGAGCAATGGGCCTATGGCCTAGCCACAGTCCTGTAATTTCATGTTGATAAGACTAAAGTTGAAGTTGAAGTTTGCTGATAAGGTTGTTAGATTGATTCTTGTCGGTAGATTCCTCATGTTTAATATGTGAACGTTTGTTCTTACATTGAAAAAAAAATATTGACTATGACTTTGTTAAAACTACAAGTATTTTGCAATGAAAATTGAGATTGAGGATGTAGTTTGGGAGGGATTGAGATATCATCGCCCACAAAGCCTGGGTAGGAAAACAAATATGAAAATGGCGCTGTTATAAAAGAAAATGATATTCTGCGGCGTTGTGTGTGAAAAAGTAAACTAAAACTTGTTCCCTGTTACTCGAGATGATACGGAGCAGCTCCGCCGCCGCGGCTGTGTGTGTGTATGTATGTATGAGTGTGCTTGTACGGTTTGCAGCTAGCGCTGAGAGATTGTACTGTTTCCGAGTTGCACCTATGCGGGTGAGATTGCTGTTTGCTTTTGTACATACCTGGTAAGAGTAGGGGGGGTGAGGTGAGCTGTGTGCGCGCGTGTGTGTATGGTTGGAAAG
>DWLS01007314.1:0-10841 GCA_018246255.1 Pachliopta kotzebuea | reverse complement strand
ATATATATATATAATATATATTCCTATCTTCATAACGAATTATTAAATTTTTCTTATGTAACACACACAAAAATGGTAGTTCGACTTAGTGAACTTAAATATTAGTTATTTTAAAATTGTTGTATACAATTTCTCCTACTTTACTAAAACGTAAGAAGAAACGTGTAAAATAATGCATAAACAAAATAGACAATTTTATCTATGAAACAAAAAGCGTCCATTTTCTGGGTACGATTAGTTTTGACGTCTTAGAAAGAAAGAAATGCCTAGCTTATTTCAAGAAAATTTAGTGACGAAGCAAACATAGAGTAATAAATAAAGAATTAAATTATATATAAAATGTATGAATCGTGACATTAGTCGTATTAATCATACATGATTATACAATATTCATCGGAATGTATAAGATCTGATATGACAAGGTCTATTACAAAACATTTGTAATGAGAGTCTAGTAGTAGTTTTGTTTGTCTCAGGTTAGGTAAAATAGTTATTCAATGATATTAAATGAGTTTATGTTACTGGATAATACATTTAAATTGAAATGGTTCGAGGTAAGTAATTTTTTCAATAATAAAGTAATAACCGTTATATTATTGTAATGTTTTAGCTGTTTATTACCCACTTTTCGAAAACGTTGAAATGTAAACCGCATGTCATAGCAATTTTAGTTCTCGTTAGTTATTGTATACTTTTATGTGTAGTATATTCTTTTACATGGTAGCTTAAGGGTAAAAAATTATGGCGGCAAACAAAAAAAAGCATAATAATTTGTTTTTCTTAGACAACTTTTTTTCTCGTTTCTACGTCTTTGTATCACGGTTATGATAATCCCTTTTAAGCTCTGCCTTATGTACTTATTTTAATAATATAATATTAAACAATGTTAATCTAATTTTCAATTTGGATTTTAGAGTTTATTTAAAATTTTTGATTCATTCTCTTTAAAAGTACATACTCTTTATTAATATGGTTACTTAAAATTCCTGACATATGTTCTTAATTTATGTAACAGTTTGTATAAATAAAATTCTTAATAATGTGGAAAAAAAAAGTAGATCCATTTCATGTCTAAATATTTACTACAATTATTTGTATCTGATAACCAAAATTTACATTTGTCTTCAAAAAAAACTAAAGATTCTATACTAATTTGCATTTTTTATGAGAATTATGTTTGGTTGATATTAATCTAATAAATAATTGAATTTTTATGGAAAATTTTAATATATTTGTATCTTTTCTCAGAGAAGTAAGAATTATGTTTGAGGATAAAACAAAAATATTTACAATTATGTATTATAAATTCATAAGCATTCATTGATAACAGAAGGTTAAAAATTATAATTCCATTTAGTTATACTTCCCTAAAATTTTGTATCTGATGAAATTTTCAGCCAACGGCTTAATAACTCAGGCCCAAGAGGCTGTCAAAACTCCACACCGTATTGAATTATGTGAAGAGAAGTTGGTGAGGCCTGTACGTAACTTCAGAAAGTGCAGGTACAATTTTATATTCAATTTAACAAACTTCTTTCTGTAAATGTTATATTGTAATAATAATTCTGAATCATAGGATTCTTGCTGCATCACCAAAAAAGACTGAAAATGCTGATTTGCTGACAGAGGCACCATTAAAAAAGGTTCAAGTGAAGTCTAAACCACTGAAAACTAGCAACAACAATATGACCAATGGCAATACATTGAGATCTCGTGCATCAAGAGCAGCAACCAAAGCTAATGAAAGTCATAAACTAACTGAGTACTTTAAAGAAGAACTCAAAACTACCAATGTAGAGTCACCATCGGCGTTATTAGCCATTAATAAGACTGCCAAAGTAGAAAGTAAACCTGTGAATGGTCAAACAAATCACAAACTAACAGAATATTTTCCAGTAAGGCGTAGTGTTAGGAAAACTTCAAAATGTGTAATGGCTGAAAAAATGCGAGACTTAGAAAGGGCTGTAAGGGAGCAAAGGGAAGATGGTCTACAGGTATATCAAGAGAATTATTTGAAAAGAGAAACCCCTTTAAATACTATCTGTTTATCAGTATTATCTATTTAATAGATTTTGATATATTTATTCTACTTTTACCTTATTTTTGCTTGACTATTTTAATTATAGGATGCACTATGCAGCAGTTTTTCAAACAGTATCTTAATAATGTTACAACAGCTTTTTCAATAACTGTACAGCTAATTTTTAAATAAACAAAAATTTAAATAACTGAAAAGCACTTTAGTTGTTTTTATATTAAGTAGGTATAGAGAAAAAAATATTTCGAAAATTTTGTTATGAAATCGTGAGTTCGAAAAAACTTTTTTTCGAAAAAACGGGATCATACCAAGGACCTCTTTGTTTTTTCTGGGGAATTCCTGCATTTGATAATTTTTCACTGCAGGGCAACAAAAGAGTTATACTGGCCTTCTAAAACTTTGGTTAAAACGTACGATGTCCCTCGTATCGCAATTAGTTGGAACTACGGGAACGCTTTCACACATCACCGTAGTCCCGATTACGTTGATTGTTTACGAATCCCTTCTCTGGGGGTGGGTGGAGCAATATATCCGTACCCTTAACTCCCACCAAGGTACACTACACAACTGCTCTCTCCATCTCAAGGCTACTAATATAGGCGATGGATCCTCCTATGTATCCGGCGCCTAGTCTCGGTTAAGGAGGACGACGAAGGGAGCTATACATCCTACTAGGACGCCCGGTAGTCTGGCTACGGTAAGCGACCCGTGTAGTCCTCATCCTTTGCCTGTCTGCGACCTCCTTATGCGACATGACTTCTTCGCGAAGGTTGGCACAGGCGCTCCACGATCTTACTGTCAACCATAGCTTTAACTAAGGCTAGCAATGACAGATCATCCACGCTGGGCATCGCTCTAGCGTATGCTGCGCAAAACCCTCAACGTACCACGGAATTCTACTTTACTACGCAAACCGTTAACCCCTATCCAATAGAGGCAAGAAGTATTTTTCTAGTAGTTATTATTGTAAAAAAATATGTAATATTTCAATGATTTATGTATTCCTTGTTATTTTTAAACCAGGTAGCATATTTTGATGGGAAGGGTCGTGGTGTGATCGCAACGCGCTCATTCGGACGCGGGCAATTCGTAGTTGAGTATGCGGGAGAGCTGGTAGGCGTAGCGGAGGCCAGGCAGCGTGAGCAACGCTATGCTCAGGATCCGGAAGCCGGTTGCTACATGTACTACTTCCGGCACGGCGATCAGCAGTATTGGTAAGTTTACAAATAATTCAGATATAAGAATTTCATATTGTTTTCTGCCAACATCGGGAAGGAACTTTTCTTAGCAGCTTTTAAACTTATTACAAATTAAAAAACGCAATCACAGTGAATTTAACTAATATTAATGTGACCTTTAAGATCTTCTAATTCTTTTTAAATTTTAACACACAGATCAGAGAAGTCTAGAATTATTCAGAACAAGGCTAAGATAAGAGTTGAGTGTCATGAAATTTGACTAAAAGGGTTGTTAGTATTAGTTTGAGTGGGGCATACTTATAACTCTGTAATCAAGTCTGGGGTGACAGTTAATTCTGAGTGTTATTTTATTTATCGTAGTTTCAGCAGGGTATGGAGTACTGAATGCAGCGGAAGGAACAGAGTATTCTGTAGTGGTTCCTGGAGCTCCTTAAGTATTGAAGGAGATGGTTTAGTGCATAAAAATCTTACATACCCCTGGCTTTTCTTAAGATGTGGATTTTTTTTAATTTACTATTTACTGATAGTTTTAATGAGTAACATTACAAGAAGTAATGAAGCTTTAAAGTATATGTTATGTGATTTCTATTACAGTATTGACGCCACGGCGGAAAGTGGCCGACTGGGACGACTAGTGAACCATTCGCGTAACGGTAATCTCTCGACTAAAGCAGTGTGGGTGGATGGACCCCGGCTGGTGTTGCTCGCAGCTAACGACATAGCCCCTGGAGACGAGCTGACCTATGACTACGGAGATCGCTCGCGCGAATCCCTTAGGCACCATCCGTGGCTCGCGCTTTGACGTGCGGTAAGTACTTGCCAACTACTATATGTGATTTATATACTTATTTAATTATATAGACGACTCGTTTACAATCCCTCCTGATGGTAAAACTCACTAGTCTAGAAGAAACCTCTAGTCATTCTTTACTCTTTGAAAGAGGGATTATATTAGCATTGACCTTGACTTTGTCCTTGTGCACTAAATCCCAGTTAACAACTATAAGATACCTTTTTATTCGACATCTGCAATTTTGTAATCATACTGAATTTTACAGGGGTCCCATGTGAAATCTCAATTGGACTTCTAAAGATTATTTAATAAATTAAGAGAATTTTTTATGAAATCTGTTATTGGAGAATTGTTTATGAGTTTGAGCAATATGTATTTTAGAATTTGCGAAATAGTAAGACAAGTGGCCTAATCATGGAAACTTATCCTAATTGTCACGCATTATGATGAATTATTATTCATAATAATACATATAGTAAATAATATTTATTAATCACATAATCTGCAGACAGACTACCATTTACAAAGAAAGAAGCTTTCTTAAAAGTTCAAGCAAATGGCAATAGACTATGATATATTTTTGGACACTGAATCCACATCCATCATCATGATGGTATCTTTTTGGTTTCTGAATATTTGCATGTCAGTAAGAGAAAAATGTACAATGTTAATCATAATAAATATATAAATGTTACACTCTTATAAAACTGCTTCTAGTTGACACTAAAAATAAAATAAGGCAATCTTAACTAATTCATATAGCAATACAAATGGCCGATGACAAATACATGTATTGATATTATCTTACTATCTTCCCTTTCTTGGCGTGCGTCCGTGCAGAATGGGATGACGCTATGCTAACTTAATGGCTGACATATGCTACATATATCTATGGTAACAATGTTAAGAATTTATTAATTTTTATTTTTTAGTTGCAAATGCAACCGCCAACTACTAATTAATTGATAAATTCAAATTGTGAGATCGTGTAATGATAAATACACTTAAGCATTATTGAGGTCATGTCATGTCATGTAATAAAGTAATAATATTCAAAATAATAGTTCATTTTGATTCACTTATATGGATTGATCTCAAATTTCAGACATTTACAACATACTGTGTAAGCGTATTTATTACACACAGCGTTTTTGTGAAGCCGTGATGACATATTGTTTAATATATTTAAATCATTTTAAAAATTATATGTTCATAAATTAAAAACAATGAAATTAGCATGTAAAACTTTTATTTTATTATTTATATTTAAATGTTGTCTATGATGAACAGTGGATTTCTAATGTAGATGATACATTTATAATGTTATTAATATTTATTAACAGACAAGCAATAAATATCACACTTAAGTCTTAAATGAATTATTGTATTTAATGTAATGTATTTGTAGAATATTTGTGGTCTTAAGGCATTGGAATTCATAATTTTGTATGCGCACAATGTGTTCTGTTCGCGAATAATCAATTGGGATATACCAAATCAAAGTACTGTAACTAATAATGTACAATTATTAATTTCTTTTTAAAAACCTAACTCTAGTAAGATTTAATTTATTCGAAATAGAAAATAGGCGCGTGTATTAATATATTTTATTTATAATAATATTGAATTTTGAAATAAAACTCGAATAGGTAATGTTTGTCACTAGTTTTTAATAAAAATTGAATTAAAATATTCATTGTAAAAGATTCTCGCAGATGATTATCGATATTCTTTTAAATGTTAATTAAAAGTAAAAAATGACACTGAAATTTTTATTATTTTATAAATTATCTATTCATTTGCCCACCGAGACATTTCAAATACAAAAACAATGATTGCATAATTTTGGGTTCATTATTGTGCTACCACCATTGAATTATTAACATCAGGAACTAGCTGTTATTAGTTTTATAATTACCATCCAAAAAATATGTGTAAAACAGCGACATTACTGTGAAGCCTTAAAATATTACAGCTAAATGCATTTCCCTTTGAGTCTCTTTGGGATTTGAATGTTTATAAATTTATGTGTAGAAGCTGCGACCTATTGTGTGTAAAGGTTTGCAGTCACAAAATGTCGGTTTATGTTGTTAGTATATACTTATAAAAATCGAGTAAGTTTTGGCAGGTCGTAGATTACCCCAGAACGCAGTGACCTGCTGAAGGTAATGACAGAAGAATTTATGAGGGTGTGATGCAGAGCATCTCTCCATCATCACAGGGGTGGGTCGTTTTAATACGGTATTTTTATATAATATAACTATCAATAGTGCCAATCTAAAATTATCTATACACAACAGTAAAAGAAAATGTGAAAAAGTTTTATTTCAAAATTTTTAAGACTTATTTGAAAAATGATTTGTGAAATATGCAGTTAATGCTAATGGGCTATTATAGAAGTTATTGAAATTGATAAATATTTATATCTTAGAAAATATTATATAATGTAAGCCACTTAAGGGTTTGCAGAGAGATCACCAAATAAATTAAGAATAATAAACTTAAGACAATGTTGTTAACAATATGACAAGATGTGTGGGTTTGTCCATTGTTAAAGCTTATGATATCATTAATTGTGTTTAATTACAAATTATAAAGGTAAGAAACAGATTTGAGTAGGTGTCCGCTTATTTAGCATAATTTATATTCAAAGTATAGTTTAAATTTTAACGACTGACAATTCTTCCTGTATTATTAGAGAAATTAAACATTTTCGCAACTATCTGTTAATATTCTCGATAATTATAACTGCAATTTAAGTTTATAATTAAGAGATTTATAATTGTATCCTTATAATTTTAGAACAATTACTGTAATATTCATTGTAATAATTAGCACAGTATTTATTATTGTATGTATATATACATTCATTTGGATTGAATACTGTGTGAAAGAGGAATGTCTAAATTAGTATCGCTTTTGTAGTTCCTAATTCCTATAACATCACTAACGCCTCTTGTGAATTACTAAGTTTTTGTAACCTGACTATGATGTAAAATAAATTACACCTATAATAAAATTAAATTTAGGCAAATAATTAAATATGAAATGACGCATTGTATGTTTTGCATTTTGTTATATGAAGTAGAAAGATAGTCATAATGTAATAATTAAAGTTTTATCCCTACATTTGCATCTATACATTTGCATAGATTGCACACATTTCGATGTTCACTTTTGTAATGGAAGGTTGTCGCACACAAACTTGATAAGATCAATTATTATACCAAGTTGCATTATTAAATTGCATTTTCTTCACATTATTAATGACATAACAGTGTCTTGTTCAAATGAGGTTAATTTCCGACTAAAAGCAGCGTACATTTATAAACGCTTAACTCCTTTTGTATAATGAACAAATATAGTGCCTTAAAATGCTTAAGCATTACTAAAAACATTGTCCTATGGGCAGCAGTGATAGATGGATACAAAAGAAGGTTAAAGTGTGTGACAACCTTATAATTAGTGATAATATTAGGTTAAATGCATCACCATAGCAATATATATATATACAGAAAAGGTTGTGTGTCTTGTTTTGTTGTACTGTTGCTTATTATTTATAATACTGCTATATATATTTATTACTTAATGAGAAAAAGCGTCAATTTGCTTTAAATTGAAGTAGAGAAAAGGCACCATTAATGTTTGTATGTATTTTGTATTCTAATCGAGGTTTACAAGATGTATATATTTTTGTAACCAAAGCAATGTTTTTGTTGTAATTTTATCTGAATTTTTTCAATGAATTTTTAATGTGTAATAACAATTTCGGAGGATGAATTGTGAATTAACTTAGCCATATTAATTTTTAAAAGTGGCTACAGTATTGCAGGAGCTAATTTCCTAAGTAGTAACGAGACTTAATAATTTATTTTTCAATTGAGGGCTGCCATGCACTGCCCTAAATAAGTTGTAGTGACGAGAGTTAAGTGAATTAAAACTTAATTATTTTACATTGTGTTCTTATTTATATTTGAAAGAAAGGATATGCTCATTGGTACACATTCAAAAGTAAACATGAACATATTCAATAAATAATTATCTGTGCAGTATAACAGCAAGCAATTTATGGAAGTTTATAAGAATGGGAGTGACCTTAACTAATATACAAATATAATTCTTAGTAACATACACAAACATTAACATAGGTACTGCAGCTAAATTTTCTACATACTTTACGGTCGAATAATGTGCTGATCTGGTCAAACCATAGCATCAGGGAACTTCACTGCATCACTGTACGGCTCCCATTATGCTAATAACCACTGATTTCTTAAAATAACCTGAGATTTGCTAAGGTGGTAATTTTAGTTTTTAACATGTTGACTGTCAGTAAGAAAAACGTGTTTTCCCGTTTAAGCCTCGTCGGCCAGTGCTGGTCGACATCTGGACTTTCCATTTGGGCCGCGTCGGTCCTAGGAGACCGCGTTTTAGGGGTGTTTTCAATCCACTATAACTGGCCGTAGGGCAATGTTATCTAACTAAATCCAATATTCATTGACCCGCATGGCCCTCCAGTTACAACAAATGATTTATAGAAAACTAAAAGGCATTAGAAAAAAAAAAACGACAAAAAGTTTATTGATTAAAAAATAATAATACTAAAATTCAGTTTTGATAATGCAATCATGTATTTTGACATTGGATACATGAATTTAACAAATAAGAAAATAGGCAAAATTTTAATACATCTAGGATATTTCATTGGCCGATACAGATAGTGTTAACCACCGAATAAATTGTGGCATACAAGTTTAAATTATTTAGTTTCTTGTCTTCTGGCGCTTTTAAACCCTTATTCAACATATATGTACATGTTTTATTCAAAATATACTAACAGATTCTGGTTGTTTTACTCTCAGCTTCAAGGATGATGTTAGTATTGAATTAAAAAAATTATATAATCATAATGAATGTTTTTTATTAATACATCGTTACATAACGCATAAATTTTAGCAGTTCATTCAATAGTAATACAATGATAGCCAATAAACTATGATGATTTCAAACAGCAACGCTGTGATGCAACTTCAGATAATAAAGTTGCGCCTGAGACTCGAGCTCCTGAAGTGAACGAACTACTGGCGCCATCTGCGATACGTGGTCCTGGAATCAAATATAAAATACTTATTTTTGTTATCTTTAATAAGGTTACATTGCTAACTTAACAGACTATCATCAGCCGATAAACATTCGAAGATTTTCACACCAAATGGTATTGTAACTCTGGCTTTTATATATATAGCCGGAACAGCAATGTTTTTAGGTGGCAGTATTGCGATGAGAGGTGATTGTTGATCCTTTTTTTTTTACTTCTCAATCTTTTTCTATAAATCAGTCTAATTAAAAGGTGTGCGGTATGTACCTGATAACCAGTGCCAACTTGCTTCCTCTTTTCTCCATAGACAACTTTTCCGTCAAACTCGTTACATGGAACCTTCATATCGTGTTCAATCTGCTGAATGGTTATATTCAAGTGATCTTCGATATCTGCTAAATACTGAGAAAAAAATGTTAAACGCTTGTATTGTGTATGCAAAAATGTTCGTTAGATACTCATAAAATTAAGCTGTTAGTGTGGTCATATACACGCGTAAACATTTTGAAGCGATTGTTCGATCCTCACTGAGCTTGAGCTTCCGTTATATTCGAAAATCTAACAGCTATCGTGGACATGCGACATCGGCTCGCACTCAGCTTGCATGATGAACAAATGGCTGAGAACATTTTCCAACCCGGCAATGAGAAAGTGGGCAGTTTATTACTAATTTCGTTATCTAACAAAGCATATTCTATATCTAAATATGATAAATGCTTTACATAGTTTATTTAAATTATTCCTTTACAATAGGAATGTTTGCAGTAACCTTCGGGAAATATGTAAGATCTAAATAAAGAACAAACTAGACTGGAAAAGGGATAACTAAATAAATTTGTAAAAACATTTCAAGATATTGTTTGTAAACAAAAACTTCATTAATTACGGAATATTGAGATTATATAAGAAACAAAGCAAATTACAAAGTAAAATATTTACCTGTGGCTCGTTGTACCACATGCAGCAACCCTTCGGCCTGTCATCGATGAGGTTAGTGTTGGAGCAATTGCGGCCTCGCGAGGAGCACCACTCACCGTGATACCACACCTATATATAGATTTTCACGGTAACCAAGAGATTTTAGTAAGAGCACTTCAACTTTATAGTAATACATTTTGTTTTTGGAACATTAACCTGGTGGTAATTATATATATATATATACCTGCCTATGACAAAATCCTAGTTAAGATGATATACACTACACTAATGCTTTACACATTTGTTGACAGCGTAAACAGGCTCAATACTAGTAAACAGAAAGATTTATATCTCTCTCGTTTTATATTATTATTGTCCTCTGACACAAGGGTGATAAATTTAAAGTAAATGCTTTTTCTGTTCAACTGGTAATTAATAATACCTTTAGTCAATGTTTCGAAGCTATGATAGCTCAGTTTGTAAGGCGGTTGTTCACAGTTGTCCACATACAACTAAGTCCTGGCCAGCTAACGGGCTAGGATTTGACCCAGCTGAGTTTGAGTTTCCAGTTTTCATTGAAACATGACTTCTACTAACATCTTTGTCAGCACAGTGAATATATTTCATTGACTCTCTATCTCCTTGTTAGAAAAGGCCCTGAGGTCCAGTAGTGGGAAAATAAGGACACTATAGCATATAAGCAATATGTGCCCTATCTCTGACAGATCTGGGGCATCCCATTCATAACGGCTGATGGCTTTCGCGGTAGGTTTAGTGGGTAGGGGCCGCCCAGGC
>DWLS01007313.1:0-10841 GCA_018246255.1 Pachliopta kotzebuea | reverse complement strand
CCTTGGCGATTAAGGAAAACTTCAGGGACATTATGAGGCCCTCTTCCCGATCTGAAAATCAAAACCTTAGTCTTTTCAGTGTTATATACTAAGCTATGAGCTAGAGCATATCTTTCACAGATAGCTAATAGCTTTCTTAGTCCTTAATATATTATATCAAATTGTTCAAATAATATGGACCTGAACACAGGTAACTAGGTCTTTTCGAAGACTTGGCTATCATATTTGAACTACCCATAGCACTGTTAAGAAAGCTTACAGTTAATATTAGTAAATTGTAACCTCACCAGGCGACTACGGAATATCATACCAACTTCCAAACACCATCAGTGAAGTGTACACCATAAAGCTAAGTAAGGACAAGTAAATTCTTTACTCATTGACTAAAAACCCAACACATAACAACTGTATTATATAATTAAATATGAGCAAAAATAAGCAAGAATTAAATAAAAAATGTTAAATAGTATCAGATTAAATAAAAGAAACATGACAGAAATGTAAATGAAAGAAGGAAAAACAAATGTAGACAGAGAATAGGGATAGATTGTTAAATTAAAAAAATGTAAGATGTGGCGAATGTTTGGAAGGCGATACGTGGATTAGGACAAAAACAAGTAAGTATGAAAGAATGAAAGAAAGATGGAAACCTGTGGAGAGAAAGAGAGAAGAACAAGTTAGGGAAAAGGATGTGAAAATACAAAAGAATGCCACTAAAAGACCCTTACCCACGATAAGAAGAGGAACGAATATAGTATAAAAAAACTTGTCTTCCCAAAGACTTTGGCTTTCATCTTTCAATTATCTCAAGCACTATTAAGAAAGCTAACAGGTGATGTTAGGAGAGTAAGCTCACCAAGGCACTATGGTATAATACTATATCAACGTCCAAATTCCATCGGTGCAGGCTATACCATAAAGCTAATTGGAGTAAGGACGAGTAAATTCTTTACTCATTGCCTAAAAACCGTTACTCACACAGCACGTAACAACTGTATAGCAGTAAACACGTAATTTGCGCGATGTTATAGATTCCATTGAATACCTACTTGTAATGTGTCACAAGCACAAACACACATACAAATGAATGCTAGATGAACTCACCGATACCAGCTCACTGACACAATTGGTGACTCGAATTAAATACTTTTTGTGGCTGCTTTGGTTTATATTTATTTACTTTTTTCTCCTTCTTTTTTAGTATGCTTCTTCAAAAAGAATCAACTATAGTTAAGATCACTCAGCAGCACATCAAACTTGTTGCAATTTTTTTTTATTTTACGCGGCGAGGAGACAAACAAGGCGTTTACCTGACCGATCGTTGTCTTGGGTTATAAGATATTGAGTTTCGTTACTCCAGTAATTTCTATGGTATACAGCACCTTTAAAACCGGAGCACAGTAACATTTGCAGATTACCATTTGCGGGCTGCAATAGAAGCTGTTGTAATATCTATCTAGACGGTCTCCGGTAAGAAAGACCTGTACTCATGAAGACCTATTAAATATCTTTACTTAAGTTAATTTACTAGCCACATCAATAAGAAAAATAATTAACCGGCCCTGAGGAACATAAATATTATCACCGGATATACCCTGTGTTTAGATTTCTTATAATTTTTTATATTTATTTTGATGCTAAACATTCCCCAAATAGTTACTACGCTAATACTACAATAGTAGTAGTAATATATTGTGACGTATTATAAATAAATGCGTATGCTATTCACGTCAATAAAATTACAATATGAACAATACATTTTACTTTATATCGCTTTGATGTGCCGAATACATAAATAAATAATATGTATATATATATATATATGTAAATATAAATAAAAAAAATAACGCAGACATAACCTAACACACAAATTTCATTAAATAATTATTATTCTAAGTGCTTAGACACTTTCTCCTGGCATTTTATGTGCTGTCCGAATTCGTCCAGTGCGCACGCGCACCAATGCGCAAAACATTTCCTTATACAAATTTGTATGAGAGAAATGTTTCATTTAATTAATTTGTTTATTATTATCATTGTTTATTTGTATTAAAATTTCATTCTTTAGTAGTTTCAATAAAATAATCTTTCTTTTCGTAAGAATAATGTTATAAAATTCAGTTAAGTTTTTTCTGAAATCTCACGTGTAATTAAGTAAAGAAGACTTATAATGTAAGGTATCTAGTAGTGTCCCGTTGCATTCGCAACTAAAAAACTAAAAAATAATAAATAATGTATAATTAATGAAATCATAACGTTGTTATAAATCTATATATATAGCATTAGTCAGCCATTAAGTTGGAATAGCAACATCCCTTTCTGCCCGGACTCACGCCAAGAAAGGGGAAGATATTAGTAGGAAGGTTTCATAGTTATTATGTTTTTTTCTTCTTTATTTCGCGTTCCCCCCTTTGTGTTTTGGGTTAGGGTCCTAGTGTGCTTTTGTTTTTATTTTCCATAACTGTTTTTCCCTTTCCTTTTCTTAACTTTTTTCCACTTTCATTCCGCAGATTTTCCATCTTCCATTCTTATGCTATATTGCTTTTGTCTTCATTCACACATTGCCGCTCAGACCAAAGTTCGTCGTATTACATTGGATTGTTTTACATTTTTCTTTCTTTTTTGTGTTTACTATTAGTTTACATTATCTTTATTTATTTACATCTACACATTTAGTATTGTTTAATTACTATTTTAAATTTATTCTACTGACTCTTTTTATTCATTTTAATTACTTTCCATACTACTTCCTTACTAAATTATACAAAATACGGCGACTTTTCGCACATTTACCTTCTGGCCGAGCTCTATCTAGGTCTCGACTTTTTCCCTCCCATATAAAGGACAGGCGATGATAGTGTGCATAGTTATTATGTTGCAAGAATGGGTAGTAGGAAGTCCCACAAACCTACGGGAACCTGTTTTTAAGGGAGTAAATCTTCGTAAAACCTTGTTAGGGAAAAGTCAAGGTTATGGGGAGATTTTTACTCACTAAAACCTATCTGCGGTTGTCTTCAGTGTTTGAAGATGTCACGGGGTCTCTGTAAGGAACAAGACCAAGGCCTCTCTAATGCTATTCTGGCATAGCACGTTCCGAGGTACTTACAGGACCCAAGCCCTCCTCACTTGCTTTTGCAAACAAACGAGGCTTTGGCTCCCCATCAATCCGCATTGGGACAGCTTGGTGGGAGACGGCACAAATCCCTTCACCATTGGTGGAAGCTAATGTCCTGCGTCTATCAGTTGATGATGTTATAAAAATATAAGTCAATTCAAACCCGAGACGTTTTCTACGCCATAGGCTTAACAGCATTGGTCGTATAATCTCATAAGTCGTTTATAAGTAATAGTACTTAAGGCTTCTAATATACTTATATGATTAGCTAATAACATCCTTCAGCTTAAAGACATACGTACTGCTATAATTTCATGTCTAACAGCTTGTCTTACAGTACGAGGGTCCCAGGTTCGATACAGATACCATTTGTGAAATTTGGAAGGTTGTCTTTCCAACCCACATATAACATATAACTGCATTCATAGATAATAATATAAAAAATATATATCAAATCTGTTTGTTATTTAGTCTCTAAAACGAATGGATTTTCTTATACAATTTCAAAGACATACAGCTGATTTTATGTCTTAAATACAGCTATATTTTGTATGTAAATTATCTTTAATTACTATAACATAACTTATTAATAAGTTAATTAACCATCGAACCGGAGTATCGTAGCTATAAAGCCGTATATACTAACAATTAAGCAATTGGAGCGAAAGTATAAATTCAAGCGGTGATTTCTTAACAAGGCTGTAAACGATTTACCAATTCAAGGGGCAAATTGCAGCGACTGTCTTCACAATTGATAAATAAGTATTAATCAAAGAAAAGAAAAAACAGTTTTCAGATGAAAACAATAATACAGGAATATCTGTATATTTATATATACAAAAAACAATATTGAAATAATCCGAACAATCTTATAAAGCGATGTTAATTCCTTTCCTTGATGAAAATATCTTTCAAGCAATGTAGTGGGATGATGATGTAGTAACAGTAATGAAGTATTTTTTTCTATTTATCGATATGATGTGAAGAGCAGTGTTTACCGGATGGTAAGTGATATACTTGTCCATAATAACAAGGCGGTAAAGATGATCTGGAAGTAACACAGCATCGCTATATGACATCCATAGTATTCGGGATATCAACCATCTTCGATCTGCAGTCATGTGATGTTGTAATCATGTGTAATTTCATTTGTATGTAAAAGTATAATTATGCGGAACCCTACCGTAGGTTCAGTAACTTTATTTATTACTAACTTAACTATATTTTATTTCTTTAAGTACACTTACACGTATATATATATAAAACAAACTATTTAATAAAAGTAACCGTGTGGCAAAGGCGAGCTTAACCCTAAAAAAGAGTTCTCTTCCAGCATACTCTAATAGGAATGAGAAACTATTTTAATTATTTGTGTAGCTGTACCGTGTACTAATAATAGTAACATATAAGGATATATATAGCAAGTAAACAAAGTAGTAAATATCAAATATGCAATTAGAGGTGAAGGTAAGTCTTTAACTCTCTTATTAAAGATAGGTAAGGAGGGATAGGCGCGGATATCATGAGGAAGAGCAAGAGTTTCACTTCTTTTGCCGTAAAAGAACCACTGTATCGTTTGGAGGAATGGCTTGGTATTGGTATTTTATTAATATCTGGTATGTGTGGTGATTTATTAATATCTATATGTGAACAAAAATTTAAAGTCTCTTATATATAATTCTTTTTATGCGACGAGACGAGCAGGACGTTCACTTGATGGTATGTGATACGATTGACCATAAAGTACCGCTTGTTAAGATGGTATACACAACACCACATTACGCTCGGTCGCTTCTAGACATTAGATATTAAGACTCGTTACCACGGTATTCTCTCTGACTTACAGCACTTTTTGAACTAGCACACAGTAACGGTTGCACATTACTATTTGGCGGTAGAAATAAGAGCTGCGGTGGTACATACCTTTTTTTTGCCACAGAGGAAATCTTCATAAGATCTGCTTTTTGGGGGATAAGTCAGGATTATGGGATTTATACCCACAAAACCCGATTAGTAGTCATCTTTAGTGCCTTGTGGAAGGCCCTGGGATCTCATACGGAAATCATATTTACAGCGGTGATACTTAACAGTCTCTGATAACAGAGACCTACCACCAGTAAAATATATCTTATTAAGGTGACCAACCTTTTTAATACATTTATGAAGAAAAACTTGAGAGTAAACACTTGCAAATAAAGAAACATTTTGCAAATTGACAAACAAAAAAATATAACAGAAAGAGTCTAAGTTATTAATATGGATTAAGTGATAAATAATGATTACGTAACTCTTTTTTTATATAGCCTTTGTTCAGTCACGAGTTAATGTTTAACTATCACTTAAAATGCCTAAAAATATTTTGTATATCGGTTTGACGCAGAAATACCTTGATTCAAGCAACTACCCGAGATGGTATTTGTTTTATTACGAATCATAATAAACAAACAACTACATAATGAATCGTTAATTGTTTATTGACATGTATTTTTTTATAAATAATATCCACTGTTCTTGGCCTAAAAAGGTCACTATTGTATTTTAAACAATTGATCCCATTAATAATAGGTTACCGGTAATTCTATTTACTGCCTTCCTAATTGTGAGAAATATTTAAAAATACTTCAAATCAATAGATGGAAATAAAAAATTGTGACGACATTAAAATATATTATTAACGAAGTGATAAAAGGAGCGATGTTTACTTTCTTTTTCTATTGTATTCTATTAGAAAAGGTGAATGACTAAAGTGGATAGATACTGGAAAAGTTTACGAAGCAGGAATTTTCGATTTATTATTAGTATATTGTCGAAATAGTAAAGTATTAGTTGACATTTAGTTACGTTTATGTTGTTTAAAGACCTATATATATATATATATTAGAGGTACAGACAAATAGACAAGACAAGCTTCTTAATCGAGGCCAGACTATCATAACTTAACAACGTAAGAATAAAATTAGATGATAAAGGTAGATAGAAAGCTTTTTTCTAATTTACGAGGTGCATCTGTGCACAATTTTTCTTAGTTTGCAACGAACATGTTAAAATAATAAACTGTTTTTATTTATTCAAATTGATCACTAACCTTTTGACGGTAGGCTATGTTGATCCCTGACTTTCAGATCAGATATATTAACTGTTAAATGTTTTATGAAAACTAATTAAGATATGACAGTAATTACGATCGCGTATACTACGCCACATTTGTGCCTTCAAACGAGATCATAAGTCTCGTTACAACAGTAATTTCACTAGCAACATTGTCCTTCAAACTGGAACCCTAATGGTTAATAATGTTTATTAGCAGCACATTACGGCTTCAGACAAAATAATAACAAAATACTATTGCTTGCTACAAACATATATCTTTCATTCAATCTACCGTAGTAAATTGCATTGCCTGTGTTCATGTTAAAATGGTAATCAACATTATAATAGCTAAACATGCCGATTGATTTTATACTCTTTTTCGTTTGCAGCAATGTTGATTTTCCTCGATTTTATTTATTTTGTTGCGACACACAGTTCGCGAGTCGAGACAAAGTTTCATACTTATAAACATTATGCCCCTGTCGTAGTTTAGTTGTCTATGAGCTGCACGGAGGCAAAGGTACGCGCGTGTAGGCGTAAATTTAAAAATATTCTCTAACAAAATTAAAATATATATTAAAATTAAATATTTAATGCGTGTGGTACAATTAAAAAGATTTCTTTTAAAATTATTTTTGAATATATGATCTGTGACAGTGGTATGTGATGTGAATTAGGAAATTGATGATGTCAAATTTCGCGCCATAACAAACGCGCGTTCACCTTGACATTGAAACTGACAAAATGAATAAAAAGCTAGTTGAGTAATATTTAAAAGAAAACGGACGCGAATTGCTTAACAGTGTGTCGATTTTATTTAGTAATAAAGTTTCCAGTGTCAGAGGTGACATTATGCCCCAGATTTTCTTCAAAAAAGTCATGGTGGTGCGGGAGCGCGGCGACTTCGAGGTGAGTTACTTTCACTTTTAGAGGCGCCGTAATGCCAGGTGTACACGATGTTGCCAATTACCGGTGAATGAGCCTGACAACTATAATCACGTGAAAACATTTGTTGCTGTCTACTTAAATTTAAATTATATAATTGTTTTCACATAAAAAATGCTAAACTAAGATATTTGATTTTCAGATTATTGATTTGTAAAGAAATTTATAAAAATACTTTGAATGATATAAGGCGATGTGATAATCAAAATTCTGTCATGAGGGTGAGCGGAACTCTGCTTATAATAAGGAGGCATTAATCTAAATTTGCTTACCGAGTAATATATTACGTTCGTTAATTTCTAATACAATTGAAAAATAATCTTTCTTTCCAAATAAGCTGTAGATTAGTGTTCCCCAAGGAGAACCTTAGGCCCCACAAGGTGGCAATTCTGTCATTAAGGGGGCTTCCTGAAACTTAAAAAAATTGTTAAGATAATCTATGGCATTTTTTAGGTTTCTTTTTATTTTTGGGGACATTGAATACAATTTACAAGGTCGGAGTGGGTACAGAATTTTTTTTTTTACTAAGTAGTGGGACATGGGAGCAAGGTTAGGAAACACTGATGTAGATAATAGTATATTCGTCTCGTGCTATCTAGTTCTGACAGATTGATAATAATATCAAGCCAGACGAGTTAGAAAAACTCTACCACCATCTAATTTCCAATATAGCCATGAAATCATACTAGCTATAAAGTTTCTAGATATAAAAGCTACTTCTAAGAAGTTTCTGTTAGATATTATCAGCGCCTACACGTATCAACGAGCAATAATGTACAAACATAACTTTTGCTCTTATACCAAGAATATTCTCTTTCTATATGTACTCTGATGATGATAGCGCTGACCCGTCTTATGCCACATCTGATGCTGGGCACGTGGACCACGGGGCTTGTGGCTTATTAGCCTAAACTTAACCTGATGTTGCTCCTGCTCCTGCGAGTGTAGCTATCAAACGGTGGATTTTCATTTAACGTATTTTAGTTTTGTATTCTCTTTCTTTATTTGCCACTATAAATAAACCACTTCCTCGTTCTCTCTTCCTTGTTTTGTACGTTGGTTAATAAATTATTAGAAGCTTGCACCATTGAGCGAACAATAACAAAACGAGTAATACTGTTTATATTAGAAACTGGTCCATCAATTCGAGGACACCGACGTTTCGCATTTTGATCTCTGCCGATTTTTTAAACGTGTTATCTTTATTGCTATGTTTCTATATATTTATTTAATAAATGATAATTCAGCTATGAATATAATATAAGATAAAATATACATTCTGTCTGGACTTATACCCAATAAAACCCCGTCGGTGGTCATCCTACGATCATTGTGGAAAGCATCGGGAACTTTTACGGAACTCATCGGTGCCTACCTGCATTGATGCTGAACACATCCCAAGCTACGAGAACAAAACAACGAGACCACTTCGTACTTCTCCGTCCCAGGCTCACTTAATGTACAATGAGAGTACTCACCCTCAAACCCTCAAACCAATTTATTAGTCTTCTACGACGGGCAGGGTTTACCTTAAAGAGACCTACCACCAGTTATACCTTCGTGATGTAAAGCTTTTCATTTACGTAACATCTATATTTAAGTACTCAACTTAATTGAAAGGCCACGACGTTATTACTCAAACTGTAATTGAACCATTGGTAACAAGGTTTATTACCTATGACAGGTTCACATGAACCATAATTCTGTTTCATTATTACCGGCCTTTACCGGAACCGTACCAACGATTAAAGATCGATCAAAGCAAAAAGGATAACCTTGCTATGGCGAAGGTCTTTAAGTTCGGTTTACCGGAGTTTGGATGATGATAGGTTTTTTCTTTAGGCTACAAAATTGGTATCTAACTGTTTTCATAATCTAAATCTATCGCCATAACAACATCGTTATATTCTATGTAAACATGACTGCTATAGTATTATGAGCATCACAAACTTCGACCAATCATGTGAAGTGCAGTCAGTTATTGATGGTAGAGAGACAGTCTAGAAACATACCACAGTAGCTCCTATTTCTACCGCCAAATAGTTATGTGCAAATATTACAGTGTTCCGCTTTGAAGGTTGCTATATGCTAGTGAAATTACTACGGTAATGAGACCTAATACCTTATGTCTCAGTGCTAGGTTGTTATTGGCAAGCGTAATACTTACCATCAGTTGAAGGCCTTATAAAAAATATAGTCAAGTGTCAATTCATTGTTGATTAAAAAGTATGAATTATTGGGTAATAATTTTGTATTACTTGTAACTTTAAAACCGAAACAGCTCCATGGATACTATTTTAAGATAAAATGAAGTACAGCATAAGGAGATGAGAAATCTGAAATAAATAATCTAAAGCTCTTCATATTAAGGTGATAGGACAAAGATAGCACCGTAAACAGGAGGAAAAAGCAAAAAACATTCACTAAGAATCGAACTTATGACCTTTGTGTCATTCCGGCACTTCTTCATCGACTGATAGACATCCACTGCTGGTTCTTGGCCTTTATCAATATTATAGGGATCTGGGCCGTCTCTCAACACGCTGGTCCATTGCGGATTTGTGGGGAGCCAGAGCCTCGTTTGTTAATTAGCAGGATGCACCAGGAAGAGGTGAGGCTGGCTTGGATCCCGTGATATTAGAGGCCCCTTACACCCCCTTTCCAGCACATTCTAATCTTATAAGATAATAGAGATCCGGATAAAAAGGCGGGCCATGAGTCGTCTTTCTAGCTTGTTTTACTAACGATATTTCATGATTAAGAGCCGTGATAGTCTAGTGGCTTGAACGCCTGCCTTCCACGCCGAAGTTACCAGGTTCGAATCCTGCCTACATCAATGAATTTTTCAATTTACATGCACTTAGTATAACACCAACTAATATCCCGTGCTCTAAGATATTTATCAAATCGCGAGGCTATAAACACTAGAAAAACTAAACTTCATGTGAAATGTATCCCAGAAGCAATGTAAATTTTAGATAGTACCCAGGTCTGTATTTAGAGGTCTAAATGTCATTTGAAGAGCTTAATAATAGATACTCTAAGACAGGTTTTCATTTGAGTGTAGCCATTAATTTTGTTACTAAACGTAACCTTGGTAAGAGAACGGCGACTTATGCACTTTGTCTCTCAAGATGCATTTGAACATATTGATTTTTTTATTTACTAAGTTAACAAAACTAGCAAGGCCTTCACTTGATTGTAAGTGATACACTTGCCCATAACGTTGCGCTGGTTAAAATGGTATACACACCACCACAGCTCCTATTTCTACCGCCAAATTGTCACTAGTCTCGTCTCTTTTTAGCGTTACCCTTCGTGTTGTTGATAAGTCTCCTGTCTTTCTATGTATTTGTTATCCTTTCTTTTCTTTTTTCCCTTACCTGTTTACCTCCCCCTTTTACATTTCCTTCTTTCACTCTTTCTATATTTCTTTATCTTTTGTCTTCTTTCAACCATCGCTTCCTAATCCAAAATTTCGTTGCATTTTACATTTTAAATATTTTTACTATTTCTATCTTTTTCTTTTAACATTATGTTTTTTTTCTTTTATTTCACGGACTATAGTCTGAGGTCTTCTTTGCTTTTTATATCTTTATTATATTTATAATATCACAGCAATCTCTTTAAACACTATGACATGTTAAAGCAGTCCTATAAAAATTTGGAAAAATTAGTTAAATTTACATGT